>PVKE010047752.1:0-11813 GCA_004027555.1 Craseonycteris thonglongyai | reverse complement strand
AGTGGGCACCAGATGTATCGGGTTGGAGGGGGACCTGATTCTGGGAGCTGGGCACATAATGCAATGCATGGGTGATGTGATGTGGAGTTGTCCATTGGGAAACTGATTGTTACCAACCAATGTCACCCCATTAAATTTAACAATAAAATATAATAATATTAAAAAATATATATATATATACAAAATTTTATAAATTCCAGTTTTTGGGGTTCTCCTCATATACACTTTTAACACAGAGCTTAGTGTACAGTAAGCATTCATGTAAGTACTAGCTTAGTATTAATAACCAAAAACACACTTTTCTCAAAATGGATCCATGTATTAATCCTTAAGCAAGTTAAATGTAGATAAAATTTAAAAAACAAAAGAAACACACTGTCAGTATCAAAAATATATCATAAAAATACCATTTTGAACTAGGACTTATCTAGGCCTCCTTGCTTCTTTTCCTTATCCCTCTATTTTTTAAATAATTATTTGAAGGCTAACACCACTTGTTTAGTACTTCCACCATCAAAGGAATTCACTAGTAACTTCATTGTAATGCTCAACAATCTTATTTTTAAAAGTGGATATACAAAGTTTTTTAGGGGAACCCAGGATGGTTCAGCAGGTTAAGCACTCACTTTGCAGCCCTGGGGACTGAGGATCAAATCCCCACCATGGCGGACTCATGTGCTGAGCTGGGGTGTGCTTCCCAGTTTGGTTCTCACCCCCTGGTTCAGCCCCTGGCTCCAGGGGGCATGCCTCCCATGCAAGAGGCCCCAGCCCAGTTCCTGCCCTGTGCAGCCCCACCCACGTGTGTGGATCGAAACTGTGTTGAAAATTGATGACATACAACTATGGAGACTGCTCTGTGCCCTCTCCTTTCTCTCTGTCTCTGTCTCTCTCTCTCTCTGTCTGTCAAAAAAACAATAGAACAAATCTTTTAAAAAATTATTTTTTTTTTTTAGGGGAAGCCAAGATGGCTCAGTGGGTTAAGCACTCACTTTGCAGCCCCGGGGATCGAGGATCGAATCCTGGCCCCGGCCCGTGTAGACCCATACGCTGAACTGGGGAGTGCCCCCAGTTCAATTCTCACCGGGGTGAAGACCCCAGCCCAGTTCCTGCCCTGTGCAGCCCCACTCCCACCTGTGGAATGGAACTATGTGGAAAAACAAATGATGTGCAACTATAGAGACTGCTCTGGGCCCTCCCCCTTCTCTCTATCTCTGTCTCTGTATCTCTCTCTCTGTCAAAAACAATAAAAAATAAATCTAAAAATAAATCAATAAATAAATAAAAATTAAAAATTATGTTTTTTTAATTTGACCAGAAAACTTTTGGAATATTCATTATAATTATCTAAACTTTCTCCAGTCCCAATTAGAGTAAGTAATCAAATTTTAATTCTAAAGAAGAGAATAATTTTTTAATCCTTATAGTTTCATCTAACTTGGAAAAACAAAGCACTTCTCAAATAAATACAAACAACAAAAAATAACTTAGTGTACAGGCAAAAATAAGCAAAATACTTGCTGAATATTATTTTACCATTATATGTTTTCACAAAAAATGCTGAAAAAGACATTTCCTTGGCTTTCATTTATATAGATCCCTGACAACCTAATTTGGTCAAATGCACTCAATTTTATTTAGATAAAGGGTGTCCCAAAATTCACGCAAGATTTGAATTTTGTGTCATTTGTGCGGTAAAGTGTTGCCAACAACAAAAAAAGACAGCGTGACAGCTGACAGTTCAGGGTTATTAAAAATGGAGCGCTACACGAAAGAACAACGCATTTTCATTGTTGAACAATGAAAATTTACAATTTTTAATTATAAACCTGTGTTTTCTATCAAAATTACTTCTTGCGTGAATTTTGGGATGCCCTTTACAATACAAATCTAAAAAAAACTAAAATAGTCATAAAGAAAAGTAACAGTAATTTGGCTCTAACTTTTTTTAAACAAAAGCTTGACTGAGAAATAACTCATATATCACACAATTCACCCACTTAAAGTGTGCAATCAAGTGGCATTTAGTATATTGCAGACATGTGCAAACATCACCATAATCAATTCTAAAAATATTTTTATCACCTGACAAAGAAACCTGGTACTTTATTACTCCCTACCCACCCTGCAGCTCAAAGCAACCACCAATCTACTTCTTTCTCTAAAAATTCCATATTCTAGTTTTCATATGAAAAGAATCATATAATAGATTGACTTTTGTGACTGGCTTTCTCCACTTAGCATAATCTCTTCCAAGGTTCAACCATGGTTGCCATGGTTGTAGAATATATGAATCCATCATCCTATTTTATGGCTGAGAAAAATTCCACTGTATGGACATACCTCATTTGTTTTTCCATTCATTCACTGATGGATATCTGGGTTGTTTCTACCTTTTGGCTACTATGAATAATACCACTATAAACATCTGTGTAAGAGTTTTTATGTGGACACGTTTTCACTTCCCTTGGTTATATACATAGAAGTGAAATTTCTGGGTTGTTTGGTAATTGTTTAATCATCTGAGCAACTACTTGTTTTCCAAAGCACCTGCACCATTTACCATTCCCACTAGCAGTGAATGAGGGTTCTGATCGCTCCACATCCTCACTAAGGCTTTTTATTATCTGTCTTTTTAATTCTAGCCATCCAGGTGAATATGAAGTGGTATTTCATTGTGGTTTTGATTTAAATTTCCCTGGTAATTAATTGGTGGGCATTTTTTTCATGTGCTTTATTGGCTATTTGTATATCTTCTTTGAAGAAGTGTCTGTTCATATGTTCTACTTATTTTTCAATTGGGCAAGTGTCTTTTTTTATGGAGTTATAAAAATTGTTTACTTTAGATACAAGTCCCTAATCAGATGTATGATTTGCAATATTTCCTCCCACTCTGGGGGCTGTCTTTTGATAGAGTCCATTGAAGCACAAAAGTTTTTAATTTTTACGAAGTCCAATTTATGTTTTTCTTTTGTTGCTCATGCTTTTGGTGTCATAACTAAAAGTTCCTTGTCAAATCCAAAGTCACAAACATTTAGCCTTATGTTTTCTTTTATGGGTTTTATAGTTTGGGTTTTTACATTTAGGTCTGGCATTTTAGCTTTTGCATGTGGCTATCCAGTTATCCCAGAACCACTTGAAGACTATTTCTCTCCCCACAGAATAATTCTGGCATCCTTGTTGAAAACCAGCAGTCACATATTTGTGAGTTTATTTCTGGACTCTCAATTCTGTTTTATTGATCTCTATGTCTGTCCTTGTGCTACTACCATTGCCTTGATTACCATTACTTTGTATTAAGTTTTGAAATCATGAAGTATTCTGTCCTTTTTCAGGATTGTTTTGGGTATTTATGTCCCCTGCAATTCCTAATAAATTTTAGAATAAATTTGTCAATTTTTGCAAAGAAGTCAGATGAAACTCTTACAAGGAGTATGCTGAATGTGTAAATCAGCTTGGGCAGAATTACCATCTTAACAAATGTTAAGTCTTCATATCTATGAACATTTAATTTTACCATTTATTTAGGTCTTCTTTAATTTCTTTCAATGTTTTGTAAATTAGCTTTCAAAGTATAAGTTTTGCACTCTTGTTAAATTTATTACAGATTATTTTATTCTTGATGCTAACATAAATTAAATTTTAACTTTATTTTCAACTTGACTCTCCATTTCTTAACAAGGTAAAATAAAATGGAAATATGATTCAAAGAGTCATCATGTCCATAATAATAAAAGCAAATTAATTTTCTAGAAGAAACAGCTTTTCTTGGTACCAACGACCATGAAACCTTCTTCCCTTTGTCCTTATAAAGGGAATTCTATGTAATGTGACATAACACTTCCTCAACAATAGCTCCACCAATACATATAACACCCAAGAAAGAAAGGAATTTGACTCAAAAATCAGGGGTAAGGCCAACTAAAAAATATAGATGTTCTGGCTCTACCCTAAATCAGGGCATGTGAATTTTAAAAGTATCTTTGGGTTCATGACTGACAAATAAGGGTCCTAAGGGATCCTGAGTGTGGGGGTGAGGAGGTGGGATGGAGGGCTGAGGGGGCACATAGAGGGGAAAAAGATATATATATAACTATTAATATTATGCAGTTTGTCTACATAAACATGGAAAAATTATCTGAAAGCACTGAATTTTTTTAAAAATTCAAAGGATCCTGAACCACAGCACTTATGTTTTCTTACTTACTAGGTGATTTGCTAAGGCTCATCTTCTCCACGGGTTTTGCTAGCTTGGGTTTCTTGATAAAGGTTCCACCAGGCTTATTAAATGGTTGCATCATTTTTCTCTTGATTCCTCTTGCAGCAGCAACTGTCACATTGGTGGATTTGTTTTGATAGTCAACAACAATTCCAGGTCTATGAATGCTTCCAAAATCACTCAAATGCTGCAAATTTGTGAAATCAAAAAATATTAGCATAGTATCTAAAGTTAAAGAATGAATTAATACAAAACTAACACATTATGTCTAATAAATTTCATCTGAAAATTCTCAGAATGTAAAACTAAGCTTTACATGTCCCCTCAGGATAAACACATTGAAAAACTTTGTAAGTTACATGACTCAAATCCAATGAATTAGTCTCTTTATATTCAATAGAACAAATATGGATATTCCCTGTTTTTAATTTTTACAATTCAAAATTACCTGAGATCATAAACATTATGTGCCTGTCAAAATATTACCACTTGTACAACTCTCTGACAACTCCTCTTCAGAGTTCCTAATTGATGTTTTCCCATGAAAAGACCTTAAAAGAAATCTTTATTGTACTAAAGCCTGGCTTAAAACTAAGAAACACAAAGAAGACCATATTTGAAGTCTGAAGTTAAAAAGATCCAGAAATCATTTAGGATTTCTCCCTGTTGAAAAAGGGAATGAGAAGGCGAGATGGAACATTAGTATGAAATAGGAGAGTTAAAGCATAACCATGCATCAACTTCCAAGACACACTTCAGATAAAGAATTGCATCTGACGTTCCATTCACATTCTTACCTAGAAAACATATATTGACCCAGAAGCACAAGAAGCAAAACTCTACAGATGAAGAGTCATGCAACCAAACGACTCTGTCTGTCCCTTCCTCTTCTCGTGTCATTAACAAAATCCACTACACCAAGAGGCCACGTGTCCATAGAAATTTGTTCTGCTAACCTTACTTTTAGAAGATAAAGATTGAGGAGTAATCTGAAGAGAAGAATCCAATGGGAATTGTACAAGTGAAGATGAAAAAAGAAAGTCCTATTGGTTCATCTGCTTAACACGAGCAAAGAAAGAAAAGTCCATTCAGACTAGAATGGTGAATACAAAGTGCAGGAATACCTGTTTTTCTATTATGAAAACAAAATTGATACTTAAAGTCTCATTAACAAAAAAAACAAAAAACATTTGCCTATATAGTAATATACAGCATAGAAAATGTTCAGTGTTTTCCAAATGTTCAAACTGGAATAGATTTTCAACTTCAGGACTCAACGCCTATTACCCCAACTATTTTCAATTAACCTACAATCATAAATATGGTGGAATAGCAAGGTATCAGTTGCTCACATTTGTATATTATGCTTAGAATACCTATGTAATGTAGTAAACTTTAATAAATTGGTATCTTTAGGTAAATTATATAGTCACACCAGAAATATCTTCATTAATATCTATTAAAGGTGCAATGCATTTATATAAGTAAAGAGGTAACTATTATAAATGCAAATTTCTACACAAGCATGACAAACTACACTGATGTACCAAAAGCTAATGAACAGTCAAAAACGTGTAGTCTACTGCATTTTTTATCAGAAGTACTTTCCTCTGCAAAGAGAATATTAAGAGTAACTGACTCAAAAAAAAAAAAGAGCATTTTTTACATTATAGCAAAAATACAGTATTCTTTATATGATCAAACTACATTATAACCCCATAATCTACATACACTTACTAGGTAAAATTTCCTGTTAGTCAAGTAACCTAAGAACACAGGCATAATTTTTATACTATATACAGTAGACTCTCAGTTAACTGGCACCCATGGGGATTGGTAGATGCCGGATAGATTTAAGTACACTCTTAATTATGCTGGTTAAATGTAGTATCAGTTTTTATATTTTTTTGCCGGTTGCTTGAGAGTGCCTGTTGCTGGACTTTCAGTTAACGGACAGTCTACTGTATCCTGAAATTAAACACTTGAAGACTAGTGTATATACTTATTTAAGCAATAATTTACAAAATAATACTTCCTATGAAGGAGCCATAAACATGTACAGGTAGGAGATTATTTCTCAATAATAAAACTAGTGACACAGGGACAATAGAACACCCGGCAATAGGACATACTGTGTGAGAGAGTGAGTTAACAAAATTGTGCTGACCACAAACCATTCTACAACCTAGTATACATATCAACTTCTTCACCATGTAAACATGGCTAAGCTACCCTCATCTATCACCAACGTTAAGTCTCTTGTATTTAATGAGAAATGGGGAGCTTTGAAGAAATTCTATGTGCTAGAGTTTAGCAGCGTAGTATAAACATTTTATCATACATTGCACCTTTAACCTACTCAAAACTCCAAAAGGGTTGTTACCTTTTACAATAATCCAAGAACTGTCCCACCAGCAAAACTGCTAGTGTTTACAAGGAAAAATGCAACTCCTTTTAACCCCTTTTAGACCAAACCTAACATCCTCACCTTGTTAATAAAGGGAGATTTGGCAAAACTTTATGAACAATCATCTGAAACTGCCACTTATTTTTTTGACATGCTGGAAAAACTTTTACAGGCAACCTAATTATGCTTATGACTCAGCTCTTGCTTCAAAATACACTGGGATGAACAGTGTTTACTCTAGTTGAAAACCATGGTCTTGAAAGGGTTTAAAAGAGTGACTAGTGAAAAGAATCTGAAAAGATTCTGTTGTACTTACTCCTCGGCCTCGGCCTCTGCCTGTTGATGGTCCTCCAAAAGCATCATAGTTTCTGCTTCCAAACGTACTTTCAGGATAAGCAGGCGTTCCTCTCCCCCGAGAGCCTACAGGTGCAGGCTTCATATGGGGTGAAGAAAAACTGCTGTAGGAAGAGTAATTCTCTCTTCCTCTGTCCTCCATAAACCCAGGCCTCAATTTGGAACGGGAGTAAGGTGCTTCCCAGCTAGACCCGCCCTGGTTTCTACCTCCGAAAGAGTCAATGCTATTCCGGTAGGAGCTCTCAAATCGACCACCATAACTACCTCCGAAGCGGCTTTGTTCGGGTTCATTAAAACCATAGCCAGATCTGTACAGATCTCGCCCACCCAGAGAAGACCTGGAGTCGTAAGACTCATAAGGTCCAAACCTGGAAAAGTTGCACAGTGAGGAAAAAAACAAAAGTAAGCTTACTAATGTTAGACAATTCAAAAGACAAATTATCAGATGACATTTATCAACTAAAATTCATTTATACCATACTGGTTTGCACAGTTCTACTTTTGTTCACACTTGATTAGGGCTGGGCAGTTTAACACAAGACCAGATAGAAAGCTATCTGAGTCGGTTTTTAAATATTAATTGAGTTAAGTAAAGCTTAGCTTAAAAATCTGCTTTTCAGCAGATTTTCTATTTTATTAAAAAGATTTGTCTGTCTTTATTTAAGCCCAGCCCTAGTCTTAGAAAAAAAGGTCATTCACTAAAATTCACAAACTAATCAACTTTCTTTGAATCCATCCCTAATATTGGAAAATACAAAATATTTACAGTGTTTTGGCTTTCATAGGTATACAAATTGAAGACTACACAGATGTAGGCTATTTGTGACACAGAAGAGATCCTTTTGCACCCCCAATAATCTATATCACAAACTTTGGCTAAGGTCAATAATCAATCCTCAGTCACTTTCACTTATAGACTAGTAAATCTAACAAATCTAGAAGGCTAAGCACATAAAATAGAACACAACATTAAAGACCACCAACATATACCCTCTGCATATGAATTTTCAAGGCAGATAAGAAAGAATACATTTTATAATGTCTTCAGTTCTTTGAAAAATTAGTTCCTGACAGAAAATTACTATATAAAACTACTCTAAAAAAGGGAGCACACAGTCTCCTCAAGGTTTTAATAGAGTCAACAGAAGAAACAAATCATCTTTCTTACAAATCTAAAGAATGGATTACAAGACTTGCTTGATACCTTACAACATAGTCTTATAAAGGTCTACAATTACATGAGATAAAAGACAAATATCTACATAATTTATGCACATCTACATAATTTATATACATTACATTTACAATGTAACAGGGCAATAACTGATATATTAAAACATTGAGATGCGTTATATTACTTCAATTATTTATAGATCACTAAATAGAGGAGATACTATTCACTTTTGAATCCTAGTAACCATCCAAAAATTATTTCTCATTCCAACTACATTTTTCAAAATATCTATCATATAAGCAAAATTCTTATAACTGTTCATTTTCTTGACTTTTCTCTACTATAAACCATAGTGGCACACTTGAAGCAGAAAGAAGGGAAGTAAGCATCATTCAGTCCATCCTTAAGGAATCCCAATCCTTCAATTTATGAATAAGGACAATAGGTTCAAATGTATCCTAACTAGTTTTGCCTCTGGTTAGCAGGAATTCTTGTGTCTCAAAAAGCAGACCCCCTTATCTGAAATACGGTTAGCCCTAAAGTCTGTAGAAGTTCAACTAGGTTTAAGCTTTCCACAGTATCAACAGAGAAATATAAATGCATTTTGAACTCCAGTGCATTAAAATAAGCAAAAAGTATACCATGGCTTTCATACAATGCTCCTAGTCCAGAGCACAAGTGTTTTTGGTGTAAGTAGTACCTGCCTACAAATAACCTAGACGTGATTTAACGAACATTTTTATTATTACAATATGCTCTTACAACTCAAATGAAAAAATAAAATAAAATAACTGTCTTAAATGTTTCTTAGAAACTGAATGTGGCTAGGCTGGTTCAGTTAAACCCTTTCTAGTCAAAGACTGCTTTGCTACTTTATATACACAGCACCTCACATTCAGAAAGATATTTGTTAAATCATTAAAAAAAAGTTTCACACTAATAAAACAATAAACTTTAAAAAAGAAAAAGCTTCATAAATAATATTTCCAGTAACATTTTTATATAATTTGTTTGGGACATTCTGATTGATAAGGAGTTCAAAGTAAAAAGAAGTAAAAGAAATATTTTTATTGAAGTGATAATAGCTATCTGAGGTTTTCCTAAAACAATGTCTGCCAGTAATTCTGAGATAATTTTATAACCATTAGTTAACACCTTTAAAGACTTCAGGTGGTTATTTAATACCAAATAATAAAGTTCAAGTATCATAACATGCCACAGGAATGCTTCAGTTACAATACCCAGCACTGTATAGTCTCTACTTATTTGGCCAAGTGAGGAAGCCATTTACCTGCTGCCCCCACCACCACCACCGTGACCGTCCATGCCACAGGACTGGTTTAGGTAGGGGTCCATGGATCTCTGACCCCCAAAGGATTCATGGCCATAGTCACGCTCCAGCCCTACAAAGAGTTTAAAAAAGAAAAACATTAAGTAACGCTCACCTTTACTGGCACTCAAAAGAAGAATTTTTAGATAAATATCCTTGAATGTCAGACCTCCGTAAGATCCAGGGCCAAAATCACGATCCATTCCTAAAAGAGAGTCAACAGCAAAAGGTCAGTAAAATATACCATTCTCTTCGGGAATTTTTGCATAGAACACAAGACAGTCATATCGATCATCTGAGATAACAATTCACATTAACAGTTAAGCTAAAATCACACTAGACAGTGAAGGAAAAAAAACACACATGATAAACAACTGAAAAATCAGATTTGCTATAGAAACTTAATATGCCAAAGAAAAACATTAGCAACTAAAAAGTTTTATATTCAAATTATTTTCCATTTTAACCAGTATTTATTTGACTAGGGTACTACTATAAGGCCCATTATTATATACTACAGAATACATAATTAATAATAAATCATTGCTATTCTCAAGAAAAATCAGCATTTAATAATGTCAAAAAGGGAAAATGCTGTTATAAGTATAGTTCTCTTCATTTGTTTTCAAAATGTCTAAAAACTCAGAAGTAGCCACATTTTCAATTAGCCAAATTTCAATTACTTAACACAGTACCAGTAACTGAAATATTTCTACAAAGTAAAAATCACAGAGTGGGGCTGTGCCTATAAACAATGGCTCAAAAAATATTTAAATCCTTAAATCCTTTGAATAAATGAAATAGTGAATTCTAGCAACGCAAACACTAAAAAATAAATGCTAATACATTAAGAGTACTAAGTACATTTTATTATACTGCAGTTCCATTTCTATTCTAACCTCTGACATGAAAATTACATATACGAGGTAGGAAAATGAATTAACTGTGATTGTAAAAATGAAAAACCATTTTTAAATGTGTTTCCTACAGTCTGTGTAAGTCTACGCATTAATAAATACAATCGTATATGCAGAGAAAATGCCTTACTTTATAGTTTTTTAAAACATAAAATAAAATTTTAATTACATTTGAATATTTCTGTTCCTAATAACAATAAAGATAACAGCAACAACTTGACAAAAATAATACATGTAATCTTACAACTTTAAACGTGGAAGTGATCTAAATGATCAAATTCAATCTCCTTGTTTTATAGATTAGGGAACTAAAATCCAAAGAAATGAAATGATTTTCCCAAAGTCCTCTAAGTCTTTATTCCTCTAACTTCATGCTGTTGCTTTCCCATGAAACACTCTCCTCTATCACCTGATGTACATAGCTGCTTATTGAAATCTTCTAATCTTTTAAAGTCCATTTCAAATACTAATTCTTTCAAGAACACTTCATTAATATTGTCTCAGCTGGTTGTCATCTTTCTTCTGAATATCTACAAAGTCTGTACCTCTTATCTAGTACTCATGATATTCTCTGCTTATCTTCATCTATTTGTGGCCCTATCTTAAATATATACTAATCTTATGGTCAGGGGCTGTTTTTTTAGTTATTTTTTATACACCCTGGAGCAACAGTTCTCCAGAAATAGTCTGTTGACCACTGGAAGTTGCCAAGAGTCTTTCAGAGGGTCCATGAAGTCAAACTATTTTCATAAGTAATACTAAGACATCATTTGCCATTTGCACCGTGTTGACATTTACACTGAAGAAGCAAAAGCACCACTGGGTAAAACTGCTGGTTACAGCACAAAGCAAGGCAGTGGCACCAGACTGTGCTGGTAGTTGTATTCAACACTGCACACTTGCAGTAAAATGTAGTAAAATAAAATGCCACCTTCACTTAGGAATGTATCTGATGAAGCAATAATCACTAATTTTATTAAATCGTGACCTGTGAGTATACTTTCTTTCTGATATTCTGTGTAGTGAAATGGGAAGTCACAAATTCTCTCCTGGAAAGGTAAAGTGTTTGGTTTGTGAACTGAATTAGACACTTTTTTTTTTACCAGTAATACTATATTTTACTAGAAAGAGACTGGCATTCAAAAACACACACAACACAGCAAGTGACACTCGCTCTAAAATTAAGATTCAAGAAGACTAGAGTATGACCCCTAAACAGATACTTTGAAAGAGCTCCCCAGGAAGGTCTAAGAATCACCTTCAGGTAAAAACCACTGTTAGAACTAAAATTAAATGGAAAAATAAAAATTCTCACATTAGTGATAGACATTTCCGAATTTCTTTAGCAAAACTATACATTAAGAAAATAAATTTCTGGCTCTGTACGATTCTACATTTCAAAATCCTATATTTAG
>PVKE010047751.1:0-11822 GCA_004027555.1 Craseonycteris thonglongyai | reverse complement strand
GGAGCTCTTTTTGAGTAGAACACAAACATTGTTAGCATATTAGGTGGTGATCAGTGCTAGAAGAATGTAACTCAGGGAAAGAGATGTGGTCTTAAAGTGTGATCAGATGTGTCAGTTAACTTGGGGAGTTCTTTGGTGGGGTATATGCATATGAGGTCATCGTGACGTACTCTTTAAATATCTGTTTTATTTGTCAATTATACCTCGATAAAGTTGAAACAATAAATTTAAAGGAGTGATTGGAAAAGTCTCAGCAAGAAGGCACCATTTTAACCCAGTGAGTAGGAAAGTCTGGGGAACATGGGATGTCACTGAGCTCTGGGCTTCTTTTGAAGACTGATACAAATAAGAATCTGAAAAATTATTCTTGATTTTGGGAGGGAGTGATGAGAGTATTGTGTGGTTATATTTATAAAGTAGTGTCTTTATCTTTTAAGGATGCCTACTAAGGTATTTAGAAATTAAATGGTAAATCCTAATTTTCTGTAAAACAGGTCCCTGACCCAAGGGCCACAGACGGCTACTGGTCCACAGCCTGTTAGATAGTGGGTCACACAGCAAGAGGTGAGTGCGGGCAAGTGAGTGAAGCTTTGTGTTTATAGCCACTCCCCATTGTTCACACTGTTGCCTGAACTCTACCTCCTGTCAGATCAGTGGGCAGCATTAAATTCTCATAGGAATGCAAACCCTATTGTAAACCATGCATGAGAGGGATCTAAGTTGCTCACTTCTTATGAGAATCTAATGCCTGATGATCTGAGGTAGAGCTGAGGCGGCGATTGTATAATTATCTCATTATATATTACAATGTAATAATAATAGAAAAGTGGACAATAAATGTAATGCGCTTGATTTGTCCCACAGTTAACCTCCCTTACCCCTTGGTTCATGGAAAAGTTGTCTCCCATGAAACAGCTCCCTGGTGCCAAAAGGGTTCAATACCGATGCTTAAGTCAATCTTGAAGGGAGGACAGGGAGGAGAGAGAAAGGAAGCAAGGTTGGTTGTTTATGGGCTGCTAAAGTTGGGTGGTGGGTATGTGGGGGTTACATTATATGGTTCTTTCTGTATGTTAGAAACTTTCTATTAAAAATAGCCTAATGAAATTAATCAGTCGTGGTTGGCCATTGGTCTTTCCTTTTGATAACTAGAGACAAAGAGGGAGCTGTAATACACCCTATGTTTTTGCAGCTCCTGAGTGTGTTAACTTATGCAAGAGTTGATTCATGTTTGAGAATTCTTGCATTTGGTTGGTATATGCTATAGCCACTGGATGTAACATACCCTTTGATCCTATCCATGTGTACAGATGAACTCAGAGGAGGTCAGAGGTTAGGGATAGCTACTGTCTCAGCCAGTCTTCTGCCCACATGGTTGCTGACTTGGGAATGGGCCGGAGGTGGAAGTCAGCCTCTGTCTGTTGCAGGATCAGGAATGTAACGTCATGAGTGTCATAGAGTCCATCAAACTGCTGCCTCAAGTTTGGCAACTCACAAAACTGAGGAATGACGTGAGAGCCCTAGTTTAGCTGCCCCTGAGACATGTTCCTGGCACTGGGCTGAATTTTTGCAGTGGCCCAGTAGGGGACTTGTGGAGCTGCATTGTTCATTTCTTCATCCAACAATGATTCTAGGCTTGGCTTAGAGTGTGAACAAGACATGCATCCTGGGGCGTGCTGAGAGGCAGGCAGGGTGAGGGAACAGAGGTGGATAATGAACAAATAAGAGAACAGAAAAATTTGCAGAGAACAATTGATGCTGTACAGGAGGTGACAGTAGGAGGTTATGGCAGTGAGTGGCCAGATGATAGGCTTTTGTGGGCTTCCTGACAGTTAAACCAGTGGGTTCTTGGAAAGCTTGGAATCAAGGACCCTGGGCTCCCTACCCTGTTCACAGACTGGCTTTCTTTAGTTGTGTTTATAAATACAATTCTAGTTTGGTCCACAGTTCTTGAAGTTCATTTGCATATCTTTGTTTACAATTTTGTTTCTGCTACTTTCTGTGCTGTCAAAAAACCAATATTTCCCCTTCCCTTATTCTCCAGATTCAGTGGGGCTCTGTCTCAGCCATGTTCATACCCAAAAGTATGATGTACTTAAAATCATGAAGTGCACTGACCCTATGTAGGAATATATTTCAGATAATTATTTACAATGTTAGTGATTTCAGGTCTCCTGCTGTTTATTATTCATATTGCTTTTTATTCCTGGAATGCATGCTTATGGAGAAGGTGGAACCGGGAGGTGAAGTGGTGTATGGTTGAAATCAGTAACATTATAGAAATGAAACTTATTTTCAGGAGAAAATCATTGGTATTATGAACAATTTTTGTGCAAATTCTTGCTGACCTAATAAAGATGAAAATTCTTGAAATTATCCAAGTCTCTTTGCTTTAGATTTGATTTGTCTGGAAGCACTGTAGAAACAAACTTGTGAATTACAAATTTTTTAGACTATCAAAAATTGGGCCTGTACTTTCTTTAGAGTGGGGTAAATTATCAACTGGCTACCCCCAAATTCTGTGATGTGGTTTAATGTCATTTAACTGTTCTTTCACTTACTATTAACATTTCACAATGAGGATGCTCTGTGAGCCACACAAGCAGGAGGTGGGTACCCTCTGCATCACTTACTGGTTCTTCATCAGACTGTGTTTCCATGGGGCTGGTCCCATTAGAACTCAGTCTGGGACTTAGCTTTGTAAGTACAGGTTCCAGTCGTTGGACCTAGAAAGAATGACCATGTATTTTGCCAACTTTCATTTGCTTCTCTGATATTATTTGTGAGCAGTCTTTTGGAAATTATATTAGGCAATGCTAGCAATAAAGCATATACTTTTTGCACCAGTGTTTTGGAGGCGGAAAGATGAGCCAGTGAAACATTTTGTTTTCTGATGTGTATGAACTGTCTGTACACTTGGATGGTCCTTCTGAATTTTGCGATTTGCTACTGTTTGCAGTGAAATTTAGACTGAAGTCTCTTAGAGCTGTAGCCCAGATTTTTAAATTACGTGGAAAATTATTTTAGAATGTAACTCTGAAGTAAGTGAAATTAGCCACGTTTTTTAAAACATATGAACAACACAGAATTAACTGTTGAAAAGCAGGTAAAATATAATGTGCATTTTATTCTTTAGGTAGTCACATAATTGAATCATGTAATGAGTATTTAAGAAAGCAAAATAATTCTCTGGAACACCTAAATTTCTTGCTGGCAATTGAGGATAACAGAGCATTTGTAAATCTAGTTACACATTGTACTGCAGGGCAGAGGTCCTTTTGAGCATTTGCTATCTCATATGTGGGTTCAGAGATGAAAATATAAAAACATCATGGCATACTTGTTACATTCTGAGGTTTCAGGTTCAATCTGTACAACAAGACTTAACAAGAAATCAGTAGTCACCAGAGAGCTTGTTGTTAAATTACATGAGATGAAGATAAATGTTTTTGTTTCAGTTTAAAAATATATATATACTGAAAAATAGTGAAACAACAAATACGAGGTCTGACAGTTAAGTTCACGAAGTCACCCTAGGAAAAATGCTACATACCTCCTTGCTGGATGTCATTATGGTCACCTTTGAAGTACTCCCCTTGGGAAGGTAAACACTGATGCCAGTGCCTTGTCCACCCTTCAAAGCAATTTTGGAACTCCTTTTTCTGGAATGGCCATCAGAGCTGTCCTCGTATTATCCTTGATGTCTTGAGTGCCATCAAAATGTTTTCCTTTCAATATTTTCTTTATCTTTGTGTAAAGAAAAAAGTTACTGGGGGCCAGATCAGGTGAGTGGGGAGGGTGTTCCAATACAGTGATTTGTTTACTGGTTAAAAATTCCTTCACAGTCAGTGCTGTGTGAGCTGGTGCATTGTCATGATGCAAGAGTCATGAGTTGTTGGGGAAAAATTCAGGCCATTTTCACCTTAACTTTCTTTCACAGCCTTTTCAGCACTTCGACTTGGTTGCCTGTTTGCCCAGTTGGTACAAATTCATAGTGAACAATCTGTCTGATATTAAAAGAGTTTAGCAACATTGTTTTAACTCTTGATTTGGACTGGCAGAACTTAAAAAAAAAAGTTTTATTTTATTATTTTTAACAGAGACAGACAGAGACAGAGAGAGAGAGAGAGAGAGAGAGAGAGAGAGAGAGAGAGAGAGAGAGAGAGAATAGGGGGAGGGCCCAGAGCAGTCTCCACAGTTGTACATAGTTGGGTGGGGCGCTCCACATGGGAGGCACGTCCTCACAAGCTGGGGGCCAAACTGGAGGCCTCCCATATGGGAAGTTCACCCAGCGAGAATTGAACTAGGGGCCACACCTCAGTTCTGCATATGGATCCGCATGGGCCTAGGCTGGGATTTGATCCTCGGACCCCGGGGCTGCAAAGTGAGCACTTAACCCACTGAAACATCTTGGCATCCCCTGACAGAACTTTTTTGGTTATGGAGAATTGGCTGACTTCCATTGTGCACTTGGATGCTTTGTTTCAGGGTCCTGTTGGTCCACTCACGTTTCTTCACCAGTAATAACATGGCCCAAAACATTGTCTTGCCTCTCTAAAGGGTCTTGACAAACTTTGACTCTTCTTTGCTTTTTGTTCATCAGTGAGTTCCTTTGGGATCATTTTTGCATACACCTTTCTCATGCCAAGGTTTTCAGTTCAGATTTTTCTGTTTCTCTACTGATGTTTACTTGGTCTGCAATGCTTTTTACAGTCAGCTGGTGATTTTGATGTACAGTTCAGTGAATTTTTCAATGGTTTCGTTAGTTGTGCTTGAGAGGCTGTCCTGCCTCTCTTCATCAGTGATGCTGTCTCTCTCTACCCTCACAAAAACATTTAATTCATTTGTACACTGCTATTTTCTTCATGGCATTACCCCCATAAACTTGGATTAACACCTCCCTGCTTTCACTTCCATTTTTGCCACATTTACCAAGAAATTTAATGTTTACTGCTCTAGTTCAAGCTCCCGACAGTCTCCTGATGGCATACAAAAATATGCAACAACAATAATGAGTGCCACTCAGCAAGATACCATCACACATCGACATGAACACAGCTGTGAGACACTGATACACCAAGGTTATGCAACCTTACCAAGTTGTTTGTGCTGCCGACACAAATGCAGGGTTGCAAGTTTATGAACTTAATTGTCAGACCTCATACACTGAGAAGCAAAAATCAACCTCCTCACTGAGAATCAGTCATTAACAGTTGGCATCCTCAGATTGTCCAAAAAAGCTGTGAATAGAGGTTTCTCATTTGATTGTCAGAGCTGTGCTTTGTTGAATATTTGATAAGCAAACCGCAGGCATCTGCAGGGGTGAATCCTTGCTGGCAGCTTTAGGAGTTTATTCTTTTGGACATTTCTGGAGTTGATTCTCAATCTGTAGAACAGAGGAGAAAAGCGTGATTATTCCAATCAAATGAGTAGGCACCAGACTGGTAAGTGAACTCTCAGAATTTCCTAGCTTCCTATGAAATCCCACATATGGTTGGAATCATGGTCCTCACACCAGACAGAGTGGTCCAACTTTTCCAGTGGAGCAAAGACTGTCCAGCAGTGTGTCCCCAGGGAGGGAAGTTTGCTGAATAATCCCTCTGGACATGATGGTGAGGTTATCCTTTTGTTTGTGATCACTTTTCCACCTTGTGAACATGACAGTGTCATTATTATTGCCTAAGGCAGAGAGTAAGCAATGCAGTTTTCTCTAAATTAGGCAATCAGTGTAGCTCTGTGATGTCACATTGCATGTACAGAAAGAACCCATATTTGAAAACCATGATTCTAGGCTGATTTTGTCTTAAAACAAAAGCCCAAACAACACTTCTTTTTTTTTTCTTTCTGGTTACTCACCCAGCCAAAGGGAAACTGATTTATTGGGATTCTGATCTCAGGAGAGCGGTAGTGCTAGGGGTCAGGGAAGGCTAGAACCGATGGCCTAGGATCACAGCACGTCTTAGAAAAGGCCTGCCATGTCACTCAGTTCACGTATAAATGCTGTGTGTAGCCTGCATGGCAGGTGTTGAATGGAGGGGGGACATCAGCCACCTCTGTCCAGTATTGTCCCTCTAGGATACCTGGACATTGTTCAATGTTTTGTTATGGACAGAGCTCTAAGAAAAATGGGCTTGATATTTTCTTAGGAACTTCAGAGAGGCATTTTTGATATCTTATCTTTCCTTTGGGTCATTATCTGGGACTTAGGAACTTTAATTAGTGTTATCTATCTTCTTGTACTCCTGCCTGTTAGAGGTAGAGTCTGATATTTCTTTTTCTTTCTTTCTTTTTATTAAGTAACTAGTAAAAGCTTATTGTGCACACACCAAAAAGGACAGTTTGCAAACTGGGAGCACTCAAACCAAAACATGAGCCCATGAGGCTCAGAGGTTTATTATTCTAAAGCAGCTTCCATAATATGGAGGAAATGACTGCTTATTCTTCACAGTCATTAGTTACAATATTAGAATTTTCTTCAAGCAGACAGGATTGGCTAGTGGCTACATCATAGCAATTCTGGGGAGTGATTTAAGTTTTGCTTATGATTTTCAGAGAGATAAGCCAAAAGTGACCTGGTTAAGTTAGCTTCACTTGTCTTGCAAAATAAGCTAAATTATGATTTGCTTATATCATTAACTGGTTTCTCTGCTCAGGGAATTTTTAAGTCTGATCTTCATTTGTGTTTGGGACAGAACTCAAAAAATATATGATGTCTCTTAAGAGACTGGTTGTCTAGTGGATAGGTTTCCAAGCCTTCTACTCCTATGTCCCCTCTTCTCTCACCTTCCTCTGGGAGGATAACCAGTGCCCTCTGAGGATGGTGGTTAAAAATATGCACCATATAATACTTGAATTGTAGTTTTGGGGAAAATTTAGGGGTGGGTTAATTTTAAATTTTTAGGTTTTATTTATCTGTTTTTGCTAATTCTGTGTGCCAGCTGGAAGAACAGAGCTGACAGACATTAGATATGCCTGCTTTGAGTTGTTAGTTGCTCTTCATTGGCTGTAGGTTTAATGTGATGGTCAAAAGCTGCTTTGCAGTATTTAATTAAGGGTGTTAATTTAAATGAACTAGGAATATTTAAGTCTATCAAGTTCTTCCCTCTCATGTGGTTCATACCATTGGAAATAACTTGGTTATTGGGTTTTCTGTTTTTATTTTATTCTTTTTAGTCATTCAAAAAGAACAGAGTTCATTAAATGTTTCATTTGAGATATTTTATTCTGTGACTTTTTTTTCATCTTTGGGTCTTTCATAATAAGAATAGGAAACTTTCAATACCTTTGATATGCCATGGTGGTTTCTTTTATCTTTTGATAGTGATAAAATAAGATGTCTGTGATTAAATAAACTATGAAATCATTATTAAGTTGTAGCTAGCATGAAATACAGTCATTGCTTTCTAAATGTCATCAATTAAGATTCTAATTTACTTTCCCCCTAAATATTAAAATATAATTTGCTTTTGTCTTGGCTTATGACATGAATGGGCTGTTGTGTGTGATTGCTGTTTTACCAGGTGAAATATATGGCTGATTTCTTGCTGGGTTTTAAATATAAATATGACTAGAATTTTATTTTTACATTCTTAAATACATAGCATAGTTAAAATATTTTGAGCAAAAAATGATAAACAGATCTGCTTGCAGCCTTAGAAATAATCACACCATTTGTAGGCTTTTGTTATATGGATAAGAATGAATTCTGCTTGCACTCCTACTATTTATGAAATACAACATAAACCTTCATATCTAAGAATTACTCTAAAATTAGCATTTAATATTGATTTTGCTATAGTTTGAACTCCCCCCCACATATTTGTTGAGTGTTTATTTGGTCAAGTCATTGTTCTAGGTGTTCAACGGTGAACAAAATAGACAAATACTCTTCTCTCTTGAGCTTCTCTTGGAAGATGGAGAGATTCTGACAACAACAATACAATAAATAAAATAAGAGAGTTGCAGACAGGAGTATTGTTTTGAAGAAGAACAGCACAGTAATGGGAAGGAGGTTGCTGTGGAGTTTGGGGTAAGAGGGAGAGTATTTTAGGCAGGTTGATCTGATTACTAGTTTTTGGATGTGCAATTTTGGCTGAGTTAGGAATGATGAAGAGGAGCCTACCCTGGAAAGATCTGGGGATGAGCCTTCCACACAGATATGCAGCAAGTGCAGATTCTCAGGCAGAAGGAAACTTGGCAGCTGGGGTGTGTGTGGGGGGGAATTGTGGCAGAAGTACATCCAGTATGTAAAGTGGAGGGGGTAAACGGTGGGGTTCAAATGAGGACTTGAACTATTATAACTCATCAGTCTCAGCCAGCTGGTTTGGGGTACACCAATGGCTAACAGAAGGCTGGTGGGCTAATTTATAAAATGTGACTAAATAAAACAACTTTGTAATTAATAAAAAATATATTTCATTTCATTTCACCCTCCTTACAAGCCTATATTAAAAAAAATCTTTACAGTGTTTCCTAAGATGCTTTGTAGGGATACAAGAAGGAAATTAGAAAATGAAACAGGTTATTATTCTACAAATATAGAAAATCTTTCAAAAAGCATTAAAAAGGTATATATGACCCATGGTCAGGCGCTGAGCTACTGAGTGGGGAGCTGGATGAAGATACTGCTGACATGACCTGCTTGAAATTAAAAGCGGTCCTGGAAAACAGAATACTGGTAGGTGTAGGTGTGAGTATCGTATAGGTATAGTATGCTTAGGTGTATGTATAGGTGTAGAAGTACATTTAGTTGTAGGTAAGTTTAGGTACAGGAGTAGATGGAGGAGGGGAGCAGGGTGTGTATGTGACGCCAGTGATTTTATTCTGTAATCTAATCATTCTAGGGTGTCTAGGAGGTTCCTGAAGGGGTATTATTTATGGTAAAGAGGAGAGTGATGCCAAATCAGTGGACATCTCTGAGACTAGGTTTTAAAATATTTTTATTTTGAATGGCATTTACATTATGAACTTTGGCATGAATTGAACAGATAATAGTGTCTATGGAGGTAGGGGATTTTCTCAGTTTTAAGCCTTCTGGCCACCCATTTACAATTTGCTGAGCCTGTCCTTTTGGCTGCTACCTCTGGACACAACACAGATGAATATGAACATCTTGGCCAAGATGCCTAGGATTTAGTCTCACTTTCTTCTACATACTTCCTTACTGTGTAGAAGCCTTTACAACTCAGTGTCATAGGTAACCTGACTGTTGCTATTTTGGCTATTAGCCACTTGTACTATCAAAATATTATCAAATATTATTGAGGGACAAGCAAAAATTTATGAAACTCTCTGCAAGTTACTGTTCAAACCCTCCTTTCGTCAGAGTTCCTCTGTGCAGTGTGGGGGTTTAGAAAAAGTCTGTGATAGATTCACCAGTACCTGCCTCATTGCTCTAGATTTTTACATCGCACTATGAGTAATGTGTTTTTTCTTCCCAAACAGGGTGATGAACACAAAGCGCTGCGCGCATAAGTACTTTCTTAGCTGTAATAGCTATGCTTTTATTCATGGGTCTCTCTACTTGGCTCCCAGGAGGTGAAAAGCAATTTCATTCTTGTCAGTGTAGTGTTTCCTGGACGTTGGTTCTATCCACCTTAACATCAGTCTGTGAATCTGTGGATTGGCTTGGCTTATCTTTGCCCTGAAACTTATGCAGACCTTTAAGAAGAGGTAACAAGTTCAGCAAAGTCTTCCTTAAATGCTCTTCATGATCATTTCTACTATTTGGGCATAATTAGATCACTATTTAATTCTTTCTATTAGGGAGATCTTATTCCTCTTTAACTAAGTTCTTAATGTTTGCTCATTTAATCAGTAGGCTCTTTCACTAGGCTTTGACTTCTGTTTGCTGTGGGAGGTGAAGCTCATTACGCTCCCCAGGCATGAGTCCACACAGACAGCTTCCTCCCATTAACTTGGTTTCCATAAAGGAAACGAGTGCAAATATCTTATGCCCTATGAGCAGCATTGTTTAAGAGGTCAGAGGTGAGAGCTAGAAAATTAATGTCACCTAGTTCATAGGCCAGTGTGCAGAGTGAACAAGAGATAATTTTAAAGCTGTTATCGTTCATCTTAAATACTTTTTTTTTGAAAGAAGAAAGGCAGTGATCCAGTGAGTAGAACATTCCCATAAAACCAATGACAAAATAGAATACTTTTATTAGGAAGGCTAAAAGGAGATGCAAAAGGCAAGAAAATATTTTCAGAAATTTACCAAATTTCCTTTTGCCCAGGGATGCTTCTGAATAAACTAGTTTTATTGATTTATTTTCTCACTGTGAGTAGAATATTGGAGTATGAGGAACTGCCAACATCATCTAGGTCTGAATGTGACTGTGGGGCCCCAAGGTGATTCCAAGGAACCCAGACTTTCCCCTTTCTGGGACTGTTATTGGCATTATGCCACACCATATACACGGAATGAGGAATGACGTGTGGACTTAGGTAAAGTTCTTCACTGTGGTCAAGTACTATGTTCAAGTATCCAGTGCCAGAAACCTGCTACCACAAACTGCTGGCTGATTGTTGCACATGGGGTAATCATATGGCCCATCTAATCCTAATCGAAGCTTTGTTAAGGTTATTATGATTAATACTAAGGTATTATTGATCTGACTTCTCCGATAAGGAAAAAGAGGTTTAGAAAAAAATTAATTCAAAGCCAAGTGCCTTGCTATAGATTCTATAGATTCAACTAATGACTCTTACTTAGCATCTCCACACATCTAGACAGGGATAGATATGACTCAGACAATAAGAAGGAAGTTCTAGTACAATTTTTGTGTGTGTCTTGCTGCTTGACTAACTGCTGTTACAGGGGTTTGGGAAGGGAGACAATTGATTTGAGGCCTGACTCTGTTGTTTATGAGCTGTGTGCCTTGGGCAAATTGTTTAATCTTCCCAAAACTTAATGTCTTCATTTATAAAAGAAGGACAATAATGGAACACATCTCACTGGGTTGTGGTGAGCATTATGGGGGTTATGTGTACAAGGAGTGTCTGCATGCGGTTGGCTCTCCATGATGCTAGTAAAGTTATTCAGTTCCTTTTTTTGGAGAAAACTACTGACCATTTGCTGAGAAAGGTTGCAGAAGAGACTTCCAAATGATAGCCTTTCACCTTCAGAGTGCCTGGTGTTAGATTTTCAACATGAATGGGCCAGGACATCCATAGCTACACCCTGTCATTTCCTGTCTCTGCTTAGACATTGGCAGTTTTTATGCATGATCCCTGATTGTGCTGTAGGCATTAGAAAATTGGTCAGACACATTAAGAGAGAGTTTGACCTTTGTAATAAAGGATTAGCATAGTTCATTTTATTTAAATAAAATAGGTCTAAAGCTACTTTATTATGGTATTCAACATTAAACAAAAATATTCATTTTGCTTTATTCAACCGAGTTTAATACCGGTATTTAAACAGAAAGTATTTAATGAGTTTGGAGAGTGGTACATTTGTAATACATCAGTGAGTTTAGCAGTTTTTCTCAAGTATTTTGAGTTTTAATTTGTTCCTCTATTAGTGGCAGTATTAACCAATTGTAAACACCCAGTATATTCTTGTTAATATCAACCTGGTTTGTGACACTTGTAATCTGGTTTCTCTAGTTCCTCCTAGACTAAGCTCCCTTCCCATTGAACTTGGATTTCAACTCTCTCTTAATGTTGACCTTTTGTACTCATGAACCTTCCTCCCCCATAGCCTCTCTTGCTGCCCCCTCCCCCCCACTCCATCCCCCCACTCCATGCCCCCACTCCTAACCTCAGCCTTCTCTGACCTCATTGCCCTACTGCAGGTCCACCTCCCTTCCATGTGCTATCAT
>PVKE010047750.1:0-11819 GCA_004027555.1 Craseonycteris thonglongyai | reverse complement strand
ATTGCTCTCGTTCAGCATTGCTCACAGAACTTTGGGAAGAGGGTATATTCAAGCAGCTTTACACACAGAGGGCTTAGTTTTGCAAGTGGAGTGCAGCTTAAAGGTGGAGTGACCCATATTGTGGCAGTAATTCTGTTGGATAAATATCTAGCAATTAGTCGCTTCCCTGGCAGGAGTTCTGTTTGAAGTGGGCGTACTAAAACTTCTCTGGTAGTGGTTATCCACAGCGTTCTCAGACCTAGTCTCATCCTGACTCTGGATTGACAGAAAACAACGAGAGGACAGCAGGGTAAGGTTTGTCTTTCTGTGACCAGGAATCACTACTGCTGGCATTCTAAAGGTGATAATTCAAGCACTTGTTCATGCTACTATGAAACTTGTGAAAAGAAGAGGTTTTTGTTGTTGTTATAGTTGTTTGTTTTAAAATTCAGTAGGAAACAATTTTAATCATATTATTCTGTATTGCCTTTCTCCTAATTTCTGGTACATACTTTTGAGTATGTACCAGAAAATGGTCTCCATTTTCTAATGTAACCAAGGTAACATTCAACAGCTCAGGAGCATGCTCAGCGAGTAGAAGAAACTCAGCCTTTCTCATCTCCCTAGTCATGAAGCCAGCTCCTCTGTTTCATGGATACCCAAGATCTTAGTTTTGTCTGCTCCTTTAAGCAACAGCATAAGTTGAAGCAAGTTACTTCTTCCTTATTTTCACCTGCAAAACTCATCCAGTGACATTTGTGGTATATTTTTTCCTAGTAGAGCCAATCATAGGTCAGTGTTAAACATTGCAGTTTGGTATATTTCTTCGGGCAATCTTGTTTTATGAGGGTCATAACAAGTAAGCCAATATTGCCTTTGTCCTAATCCACTTTCTCTTGATTACAAAGGATTTTTTCTCTGTTAAAATTTCTTCAATGTAAAGAACCAGATGGAGAACAATATATAATTTTGATACAATAAATGTTGCTACTGTTCTCTAAAGTTTTATAGAAAAAAATAGTATAGCTGTTACTATTTTTCTCCTGAGTTTGGTAAAATAATAGTAATGATGATAATAAAATAATCAAAACATATATAGTACTTAGGTTATACCAGGTATTGAAAGGATTTTTTATTTATTCACTCAATGAAACCTTAAAAATTCTCTACATGACCAATACTATTTACCGACCTTCCAGATTGGGAAGCTGAGGAAGAGGTTGAGGAATTCGTCCAAGGGAGTACAGCTACGACAGGTGCCAGGGCAAAGGTGCCAACTGGATAACCAAGCCCTGCAGACGCTGCTCTTACCTTCTGAGCTGTGTCTTTTGTCACCGACTAAAACAGACTAATGCTCTATGGCCACTAGTCTATTAAATTATTCTTTCTTGAGTCTTATTTGGGTGTCTGAGTTCTATGAGGAAGTGTTAATGAAGTGATTTTTAAGACACACCAACTGACTTATATTTCTGATAAGATTAGACTCTGGTTCTTCCCCTAATTCTTAATATTTTTTTAATGTATCAGTGAAAATACTTCTGTTTCTTGCTAACAGATTTCATAGCCATGTATATGAAAAATACACTAATTTTAAAAAGCACCATGGAAAATCTATTCAGGCATGTTTTAGATCGAAAAGATTTAATTAAAAAAATGGGTAAGATGTGATTTGTAGGCACCTGTTTTATGTGTCTTAGGAAGTAATTTGAGTATCAGAAATCTTATTTCCCTTTTATAGCAGAGAATGGGCACACAACCCTTATATGACATACGAATATGTTTGCTTAATGACTTACCAGATCCAGCGCCAGTTCTGGTTTACGAGAATGGTCCTGTCTGTTGCTATGTGGACGATGGATTGTAATAAACATGTTCAAGGACATCAGATCACATCTGCAAAGAGAGTATTTACTATATAGGGTTGAAGAAAGTTGCAAACATTTCTGCTTAACAAAAAGCTATTTTTTGTGTGTGAGGAGGTATTACATCTTTCTGTCTTTTCATCTTTAACTATTATTTGAAAATTCCACAATCAATTCTTTTGTCATTAAATTAACCTTTAAATTTACTAAAATATATCTTTGGATATAACTGGCCATCACTAGATGACAGTTATGTTTGATTTCACTTTCCAGCCTTGATTTCCTTTCAATTCATTTTTGTCAAGGCACATATTGAATAAGTTTATTTTATAAAACAGTTATTGAATTTTTGTGTGTGTATGTGTGTGTGTACTACATCTAGTAACAAACTTGTGACTTAGGGTGGAAACTTGGCATTTTGAGTTTTAGTCAGAAATATTTTTTATGATTTAGTTATAAACCTACAAAAATAAGGCCTTATAATATAAATGCTGACATAACCTTTACATATTCTCAACTATAAATCAAGGTGCTATAAAACACCATATTTGAAAAGTCAACTGGGTAAAACACTGTGTTAATGTCTGCTGTGAGAAAGAGAAGAGCCAACCAGCTAAACACATATTTTAGTTTTGAATAAAATACAGACCCCTTTGAGTATCTTCAGTAACAAAATAAAATGTAAAATGATCATCATTTATAAGTTAAAAATAATGTCAGTAGTGCTCTCTATGAAAAACGATATGTAGGAAGTTACTATTTTCTAATCCAAAATCAAACTTTCAATGCTATTGAGAGCTGGTTCCTTAAGAAATTGAATTTCAGTTGTGCATGTTTTTCTGGAGATCAAAAAGGCACTCAAGTTCTCACTAAGTATGTGGCGTAAAATGGAATATTATGGCAGTTGAATTCTTATTGAACACTTGATGTCCTATGTCATCTGACATAGGCTTTTCCATCAGGTCATTTCAGGATAAGGTACTACTGAAAAAGCATAACCAACTTAGCGGGTGAACTGCTGACAAGTTTCAGGGGTTTGGCTGACATTCCAAAGTTTATTTGTGTTAATCTTCATTCTCATTGGTCTTGAAAACTGGTTTTTCTGTGAATACTTTCATTGCTTCCTGATTGTACTGGTATCAGAAATACCACAAGGAAATTACTTGAGGGACAGACTTTTATAGGAATAATTCTCTTCAGGTAAGGAAAAACTTTCTGTTAAAAATACAAAGAGTCTCTGTTTATTGTTTATTTGTAATACATGGCAACTCACTGTGGCTGTATATAGTTGGTATGCTGATGACTTATTCCTGGGTATTATTTGAAATTTACACTTCCTACAGTAAGTTCTAAAGAATCCTCATTGATTAAATAGGTATAAAGTACCAATAGGGGAGGCTGGGATGGCTCAGAGGGTTGAGGACTCACTTTGCAGCCCCTGGCGCCTGAGTACTGAATCCTCGCCCTGACCCTGGCCCATGAGAATCCATATACTGAGCTGGGGTGTGCCCCCAGTTCAGTTATTGCTGGGGCCCATGCAGGAGGCTCAGGGCCCAGTTCCAGCCCTGTACAGCTCTAAGCCCACCCGCAGAGTGAAACTATTTTGAAAACTAATGATATACAACTATGGAGACTGCTGTGGGCCCTCCCCCTTCTCTCTGTTTCTCTGTCTCTCTCTGTCCAAAACAAAACAAAACAAAACAAAACAAAACAAAAAAACAATAAAAATAAATCTTTAAAGTACTAATAGATATAATCAATTCTACAAAACACTGTAAATCTGTAGAAATTGCAATTGTATTTTTAAATCTCTAGATGATGACTGAACTGAGAAAGTGTTAGGCTACCTAGAAAATACTACATTTACTGAATTTTAGGGCCTTAGGCTTAAAGAATATTATAAATTATATTATGATTCTCAAATTCTCATATATTCTATCTCACTATTTGCAATGAAAAAGCCTGAACTTTTTTCAATGGATAATGTTTATATAATTATACAATTCTGCTTATGTTTTAGTAATGGCTGTGCAAAACCTGTGCCCTGATTAGATCACTCTACAGATGTGTACCACTGTGCCTGCAAGTTTCTTTGGGTTATTGTTTGTGATTTTGATTGTACAAAAATAATAGCTGAGTGGGAAGGAAGAACCAACTTGGCTAATGGATGGGCAACCAGAAACCCACTTTTTGTTGGGTTCTGTTGGATGGATTTGAGAATACAGTTTAATCTGCAGCCCCTGGCTTCCTCTTAAGGAAGTCTCTAACCTTACCAATCTGATTCCTGTAAGGTGATAAAGGCCAATCTGCTGTACCTATCCATGCCAGAGGAAAAGGGGAAAGGCAGCAAGGAGAGTCCCCCTGTCCCTGCTGCTTAGCTCACTGCCAGGTCTGACTTACTTCTGTGTTAAGAGAGGAAGTGGAGCCAGGTCCCGAATCTCTGATACTAAAGCAAAAATTTAAAGAGCAAATAGGAAAGACATGATTTGAGTGGATACAGGAAGTGAAAGAAGGAAGCAGCACATGCCCATTTCTTCTCTAGATATAGTAACACCCTCTGTGAAAACATGATGCCAAGGATGTCGGCTTGTCCAATCAGATTGGCGTGTACTCCTCCCACAGGGCAGTGGGAGGGGCAAAAGCTTAGCCGGACGTTTCCATCTCTATGACCAGAAATGGGAATATAAGAAGAGGCAAGGCAGAAATGTTCTGTTCCCAACACACTTCCCTTCTGACAAAAGAATCCTTTGCATAATTTTCATACCAAGTGAGCACCCAGAACTTGCTTGAATGCCTCCCCAAGCTAAACATTACTCCAAGCAGTCCATTGTAATTCTGGACTGTGGTACGAAGTTCTTATATGAAACCCAACCTGCCGCATTACTTCACCAAGCACTTTGGTGTTGTTCTTGGAGCAGCCATGAGAGGTTCTGATCATACAACTGATGTACAAGCATTTAAGACAGTTCTCTCTCTCCACACACCCTTCTCCCCCGAACACCACATCTATTCATGAAATCCAAATGCACTCTTAAGACAGAACTAGGAAGTATATTCTGAAATGTAAGGACACTTAAACTCAGTTTGCTCATAGGAGTACTGGCCACATGATCATATTGTGGAGGGGAGGTTCTGGTTGAAGACTGTAGGAAAAGTGGCCTTGACTGACACCCAACAGCATTGTGGGAATGTGTGGTGCCTCTTCTCGCCTCTCACTAAACAGCACTGAAGATCTGCTGTCCCTCTTCGCATGTCTCCTTTTGCCTCTGTTCTCAAAAGTGAAATTCTGCACAGTCGGGAGGACTGATGCAGAGTTAAGACACTTAGAGCCAAGAAAATAAAGAGTCAGATGTCCCAGCAGCTTTCATTGCGTCCTGATTCTCACCACCCCCAGAGCAACCATGAAAGTAGGAGGGACCAGATGAAGACATTTAAAAATTGGTTCTGCTCCACAGTGCTCCCTCTGGAGCAAGCTGGGGCTCGGCTGATCCGAGGAGATTTGAGAGGCTCCTCCGGCGGAGGGGACATTAACATGGCAGCTCTGCTCCCCTTAGAGACCTCTCTGACTCACCTTAAACATGTGGTAGGAAGAAGGAAACTAGTTCTTACTTTAAAAGCATATTTAATGTAACACAGAATCTAATGAAAACAAAATCCATGGAAATCCAACAGAAGTATATATTCAGCATAACCACGGCCAAGTTCTGGTCTTTAGCACATATCTGTAACTGAGGGAAGTGTGTGGGTGACTGTGTCGGATTCGTGCCATTCATTGGGTCTACAGTGAGATCTGTGTGAGTTAAGAATTCCATTTACCCCATACGTTACAAGGGAAGAAAGGAAGTGCACTTATGTGCAGTGTTAAAAAACAAAACAAAACAAACCCCCCTACAATGTAAAGGCCCACACTTTTAAACCTGCATGCCAGCTGCTGGAGAGAGGATTTTATAAAGCTGGATCTTTCTCTGAGGTGGATCTGAAATGACACTTATTTTGCTGTGTGGTCACTTATGTAACAGCCATTTTGTGGGGAATTACCTCCTCAGTGCTTTGCATGACTATTAAAGAAACATTCATAAAAAAGAACAAGTGTGACAGGAAATGTAGAGAAAGTAAACTTACTCTTTAGCCACCTGCAAGTAACTTAGCAAAATGGGAGCGTCTGTAATCACCTTGTAAGAATCTAATATCTTCCAAGTTCTTTAGTAACCTTGGGAATTCATTAAGAGCATCATGGTCTGTCACAAGGTAAGTGTTGAGTGGATAAGGTTGAAAGACCAGTAGATTAACCTTCCTTTATTTCTTTTTCATTACATCACACAAATGCTTGTGGTCTCAGCCAAATATATTGAGGAAAAAAAAAGGAAACTCTGAATAGCAACTGATAAAATGCCAAGCAACTTCAGACCTCTGTCGACATTCGCGCTTTCTTGAATTGAATCCTTATGACTACATAACAAGTACTCTAAAGTAATATAATGTAAAACATACCAGAAAAAAGTAAATATGCCTTATTTCTTTTGGAGCAGTCATCGCAAAATGCAAGATTTTAACCCAATAATCCTGAAATTTTTCAAAACCTTTTTATACTGTTTCTTGGCAAATATCAACAGTTCCACCTACATTACTTTGAACGTCTTAGTGTGCTTTGGTCCTACAGTCTGACACATGCCTCTTGTTCAGAAACCTTATTTTATGAAGAAACTTGATCTAGAAAGTTCAGTGATCTGGCTGAAGTCACAAAAAGCTGAGATCAGAAGCAAGATCTGTTTTCCAGGTGAACATTTTTGCCACAGCACCCTACTTACCTTTTACCTTCATGGGTGAACTTAATTTTTGGAGAAAAGAAATTGTAAGTTATTCAAAGCTAAGTCTAATGGGTAAGATGGATGACCAACTCAATGTACCAGACATCATGACAAGTACTGCACTGGATACAAGACATTTTAAGGCATGGGTCATGACCTTAAACTAACTCTAATGGATGGACTGTGAGTACGGTATAACAGAATAGTTGTCTTGAGTTCCTGATTCTGTGTTATATCCTTTCAATCAACAGGTTTGGATTTATAAAACCAACAGAGAAAGCACTCACTTCAGTTAATAACTATTTGTTATATACTTCTTTCAAATTCACAATGACAGAATTGGAATGAATAGAACTGTTAGCTTATAAAAAACATCATGAATCTTTCAAGTGAAAATGGGACCTAACATTTTAGGTAGGGGTACAGTTATTATTTTCTGTAAAAATGGTTAGAATTTTTAGAATATTTGTGTACTGCCAAGTTGCTATGTGGATACCTTTGGAGAAACAAAATCAACACATGCAATCTGTGGTGACAGACCTTTAATCAATCCTGTGTTATTCTAGAGTCTTTCAAATATGGTCAGCTCTTAAACCTGCTGCTTGTTAAAATCCTGTACTAAGATAATAAATACTTTGTTCATCTACTCTTTCTGTTTCAATCACTTTATATTATAACATCACTAGTTCAGAAACACAAGCTCGTCATCTACATCTTTTCCTCCTATTTATGTTATAAAATAAATGTCTTCTAGTTTTCTAGTAATAATGCTCCTTTGGTAAATTAACACTTGTTGAACACACACTAGTTGTCTGGCACATTTTATAAATTATTAATTCCTTTATTTACACGTAATAACTTCCTAGGATAAGTGTTACTAGCTCAGTAAGAAAATTGAGGCTCAGAGAGGCTAAATAAATCACTTAAATTCCTGAAATGAGAAAGTAGCTGTGCTGAGATTCAAATCCAGATCTAAAGGTTCCTAAGCTATGTTATTTTTGCTATATTATATGTACATATTTCTTTAAATCACAGTGCTTTGGAAACTTTTCCAATGGCATATATTGCAAGAAGCCTGGCTTTAAAGGAAGAGAGAGTTGGGAATAAATGGTTGAGAATAAAATAGATATTAGATGGTCTAGGAACTCCCAAATCTCATGCCTGGTCTACCACACTCCCCTGAAGGAAGACTAAGAGACATATATGCACAGAAGATTAGGTCCGGCAAACATGAGCATTTTATTAATATCCATGTCTTTGAGAAAACTGTTTTGTGTGTTTCCTTGGAGACCTAAACTGGACCTGGTGGAGAATTTCCAAACTCTTGCTTATGTCATAAGCTGCCCAAGTTGCCTCCTTTTTCCTTTGTCTCTCTCTGGTGCCTTCTTGGCTTCTAAGTGGGAATAGAATAGAGAAGAGAGCACTTATTTTTGAAGGAGGAGAGGGTATGATTCTATTTTACTATCCAAGGAGGAAGCAAATCCAGAGACAGGTGTTCATATTCTTTCCAAGAAAGAGCAAGTCCTAGAGACCTGTGTTCTGATCCTCACCTACCAGTGTACTCAAATTTTAGCTCTTATCCAACCTTGTGGAAATTATTAGCCCAGGCACCAAAAAAATGTTCTGATCTCAGTACATCTATAATGCATGAATTAAGGACAGTAGAAATGGAGATAGGCTAGTACAGAGGTGGGTAGGCACAATGGCTTTTCTTAGCTATCTGGGAGCAGTATTCATTGACTTGACGGACATTCAACTCACAATGCGGTCTTCATCCAGTGTACTAATCTACTAATCTTCTGAGTTAACTAGCTTAGATATATATATATATATATATATATATATATAATTTTTTTTTTTTTTAAAGATTTATTTTTTATTGTATTTGACAGACAGAGAGAGAGAGAGACAGAGATAGAGATAGATAGATACAGGGACAGAGAGAAGGGTGAGGGCCTAGAACAGTTTCCATAGTTGCACATCATTGATTTTTCCACATATGGGCAAGGGGCTGCACAGGGTATGAACTGGGCTGGGGTCTTCACTCTAGTTAGAACCAAACTGGGGGCACTCCCCAGTTCAGCATATGGGTCCACATGGGCCAGGGCTGGGATTCAATCCTCGGTCTCCGGAGCTGCAAAGTGAGTGCTTAACCCAATGAGCCATCCCAGCTTCCCCTAGATATATTTTAAGGTTAAGTAAAGTCATATCAATAAAGACAGGAGAAAAGAAATGCACAAAAATCATGTCTGACCATATCTGTTATACACAGTAGTGTAAATGACTTGACATGCAATTTGAGATTGGTTATCTTCAGAGAAGAGTCTCATTCACTAAACACCCCAAACGAATACTTTCAAAATGCATGACTAATAGGTAACAGCAGTTTCAACTTTTTTTTCCTCCCCAAACCTGTCTCTGAGGTTATGCCAAGCTTCTAAACACATATATAAAATCAAACTAATCAGCCCATCAAGATAGTTTCCAATCTATATTGTATACACTGGGCTGAATATATCTGTGGTTCCATGAAGCTAGGCCCATCTTTTCCATGTATAAGGACACAGTTTCATTAACTGTCCCAATCAGAATAAATGAATAAGAGTTTTAAAGATGTCTTGATGATTTGAGATAATTCTGAAATAAGAACACCCATTCAAAATAAATATAACTTTTTTTATCACCACCTGTATAGTTTTTATTGCTCTTTAGATTTCTCTTCTTATTGATGTAATATGTAAGAGTGTGTTTACTATTTCTATTTTGTAAGTCTAGATGTGGCAGATACTACTATATGAGTGGCCAAGAGCTCTAGCCTCTTCTTGGATAACTAAATCCCAAGTTTGTTTAGGTAGGTCATGTATGGGCTTCAGGAAATGAATCACAACTGGACCAAGTGGGTCAATTCTTTCTTTGTTTTCAGACGGTTGCTTTCCCTGTCTTTCTTGTAGTGAGGGATGTCATATGATAAATTCTGGCCAATGAGGCATGAGAAGAGTTCTGAGGGGTTCCCCACCTTCTGTAATTAAAAAATAGTAGCCCTCGTCCACCTTCTGCTTCTCCCTCCCCATCTGAAACACTGAAATGATGGTGTGATTCCTGTAAGTGTAGAAATTATCTCACAAATGTAGGGTAATAAGCCTAAGAATAAAAGCCTACACACTGTGGATGGCTGAGCTGCTGTGCTCAACGTAAATCAAAACACTCCAGAAAAAGAGATGGTCCCTGTCAGTGTGATTGGGGATAGAGACAATGGCAATACACTTACATCTGTCACAGAGAGGAAGCCTAAGGGACTAGGATAGCATGGATGAGGGATACCCATCTCAGAAGTCCAAAAGATGGTGTAGGAAGATCAGGAGTTTTCCAGACCAACGCAGGTAGAAAAAACTCATATAAGGAAAGGAATCCAAGCAGAGAGACCAGCAAGTGCAAAGATAGGGCAAATAGAACACAGCCTGACATATAGTAGGCATTTAATGTTTTCTCACAAACAAATATACAACAAACATCTGTGTGACACCATGCTGATGGCAAGGAGCTACACGTACACCATCACACGGCACTTCTTGAGAATGTCTTGAAAATTCTCAAGGTCACAGAGCCAAGCATAGGCAGAATCAAAGCTTGAACTCAGCTCTGAGTGCAAATTTTATATTTTGCGGGGCTGGCCTATTTCTTTACTCCATTTTGTCTGATAAGTAACAGGTATTCTACAAGTATTTGTTAAAATGAGTAATTTCTTCACATAAATGTTACTTCTGAGCATTTAATAAACAATTTATTCTAGCTTTTGTCTATCAACCCAGGGTTGCAAGTGTTTGTAGTTACAATATTCTTAAGTATTTGCATATTATAACCATAGATGTTGTCCTTACTCTTAGGTTTGGGTTAAAGGCAACAACAATAAGCCTAATAACAACTTTGGACGAATAACTATTTTCATTGGAAGCTCATCATGATTTTTAAATTACTATACCCAGGGAAGCCGGGATGGCTCAGTGAGTTGAGTGCTCACTTTGCAGCGCCGGGGACCGAGGATCGAATCCCGGCCCCGGCCCGTGCAGTACCATATGCCGAACTGGGAGCTCCCCCAGTTCAGTTCTCTCTCTGTCTCTGTATCTCTCTCTCTCTCCTCTGTCAAAATAAAAATATATATATATATATTAAAGTCTCAGAACCTATTGATAAAAAAAAAAAAAAATTACCATACCCAATCCATGCTTTATTATAAATGGAATTTAGCATACATGACATGAGTCTATACAATACATATGTCTAAAAATGTATCTGCATACATACATATACATATAAACATGCACATATACTCATATGTACGTATACATATGCACAAGGATGTCCAGAAAGTATCCAGCCATGTAACTGTTCTTGGTATATTGACAATGGAAGCATTTTTTTCTGGACAGCATATATATGTAATTTCCTATATTTGCTCTATCTATCTATCTATCTATCTATCTAATTATCTATCTATCTAGATATGTTGGCCTTCTGTATCTGACTTTACAGGACTGGTGGGCTGGGATCCGTCCCTTGAGGAGACTGTAAGATTATGAGCTGATTTTGGCCTGTGAGTTGAAGTACAAAGAATGAGCTTTACACATTTACAGATATAAAGACAATAGACAGAGTTGGCAGAAGGTACCTTCTTTTGGTCTGAGAGAGGAGCCTGTGCTTTGAGAAAGAAGAGCTAACAGCTGACAGCAGTGTTTAGGAGAGACCATGAGAGCACAGTCCTGCTTTAGTGCCCATGAACAGACTGAGCAGGGGACCCTTGCCAGAGGCTCTGGTACTGAGACTGAAAATAATGCATGACCTTGGCAAGGACCTTGATATTTCCACAGAGGACACCAGGAACAGGCTGTGTCAAGGTGCCTTAAGGAGGGGGTGGGAACCCAGGAGCATGAGAAGACATATTCTGAGCACTTAGGAGAAACCATCAGGAAATGCCTAGAAATAACTGGAAGGTAGGTGGAAGGAGGGCTGAAGTCCTACTGTCATGAAATAGGTGCAAAGAGCTGCTGTAGTTTCGATAATAATGTTACTAAGACTTCACATTGGAAGGAGGTCTGGAAGTATTCAGGTTACAAGGATAGCTACGAAATAGTGGTGAGTATATACGAACTCAGATATTTAAATTATCACCAGG
>PVKE010047749.1:0-11820 GCA_004027555.1 Craseonycteris thonglongyai | reverse complement strand
GCCCCAGCCCTCACTCCAAGAGCCCTGTCCTCAGAAGGCGCTCCCTCACAGTCAGTCTCCTCCGTAAATCAGGGGTGCTGAGCTGCTGTGGGCTGGTGCCCTGCTCTCACCCCGCCCGCCGGGAAGTGCCGCCGCCCTGCTCCACAGTCCCTGTTCCACTTTAGGCTCTGTGATCTGATTAGGGCACTGTATGCTGTCCATTGAGTTCGGATGTTAAATTGTCCACAGTCTTGTGGGGCTTCCACGCTCCCTAGGTCTCGGCTTCCAGCCCGCCCTCAATCCAGCTCCACTGTGACCGTAGTCCCCCAATTCCCCTTTGTTTTTGCCAGCCCCGGGCCACGCTCCGGGTCTCTGTCCCTGAACCGCTGCTTCCCTTTCCCTCTTCCTCTCCCGCTCTCCCCTTTTTTCTCTAACCTTTGTGTGTTGTTCTGCGTTGTGTGGTTCTCTTAGTTGAGGTTTCTTCTCAGGGTTTCCCCTGTGGATTCCCCTCTGTTCACAAGGCCCTTCCCAGGCAGTTATCGGCGTGCTCCTCTCATGCCGCCATCTTGGATCTCCCTCAAGACTTATACATTTAAGTGTTGCCCATTAAAGAAGACAGATTATCACTTCCAAGACTTGTTAGAAACAGCTTCCATGTTTCCTTGCTTGCTCTTACCTGAAAATAAATGATTTGCAGTAGTCATTGAGTTCTAAGTCTGAAGTCTTAGATTGGTGGTTTAAAATGATTCTTCATGATTGATTTTATTTCTTGAGATGAGAAAATCTACCCAAGAAAACATTATATTTCATGGTTTTCATGATAATATTTTACAATATTTGTTCCTACTATAGCCTAGAATGCTCTGATTCATAATAAATTCCCATCAGAAATTCAATCAGTTTTTTTTTTTAATTTTACCAGTCAACATGCTATGATCTAGGGATATAGAAATGTATGAAGAAAATTTTTGCACTCAAGATGTGCACGATATGGAAGAGAAACATGTAAATAATTATATTCAGTCAGGAATGTCTCAGTTGTAGAGTTAGATTATAAAGTATAGTTCAGACACAAAAGAGTGAGTGGCTCACTCTTTCTGGGGTTGGAGGATATCAAAATAACTTCAGAGAAATGGTACTTGAACAAGACTTTAAGGATAAAAAGGAGTTTGCCAAGTGAATAAGGCAGGAAAAAAAAACAATTAAAAAGAGTAACATAGCTAAGCATTATACTAAGTATTACATTAGTAAACCTGCTTGAGCCTCACAACAACCCTCTGAAATATCTAGGATTTTCAATCTCCATTTAAAGATGAGGAAATATCTTTAATTAACTTCTTCAGGTTTTATAGCCTGTGAGTAGTGTCGACATTGAGAAACACCGGAACCTGTATAAAATGTTAATGAGTTCATTTGAGCCAAACTGACAAAAATTGCTGGGAAGCATATTCTGAATGGATTAAGAAACTGCTCCAGAGAATGGCAGTTTTGCAGCTTATTTTATACATTAGTATCTAAGGAGGAGATGTAGGGAGAGTTACATGAAATCCTTTGGTGGTTCAGGAAGGGGGCAGGAAAAAGCACATATCTGTTACTAGCGCTAAATAATGACAAGCTTAAGCAAAGAAACAAAAACTCATGCACACAGTCAATAGTTTAGTGGTTACCTGAGGGTAAGGGAGGAGGGGGTTGTAGAGGAGGGAGGGGGCACCAAATACCGGTATATGGTGATGAAAGGAGAACTGACTCTGGGTGGTGAGTATGTAATGAAACAGAAGGAATTCTATAGAATGGTACACCTGGAACCTATGTAATTTTTACTAACCAATGTCACCTCAATAAATTTAACAATAAAAAATAAGTTAAAAAAATACTGACAAGCTTAGGTGAGGTTCTGTTATTAGACATCAGAGAAGTACTGAGTATAAAAACAAACTGGCAAACCTTTTCTACTGATCCAGTTTTTCTAAACTCTTTTTTTTTTTTTTTAAAAGTAGGTCCATATATCAGGAATACACAATCACATTCAACAAATATTTATCAGTGTACAAGGGCTGTCCGGAAAGTATCCAGCCATATAACCATTCGCGTTATATTAACAATGGCCTTTTTTTTTTTCCAGACACCCCTCATATATTTACATTCCTGAAATTTTATTTGTCATCTTCCATTTCAAAAAAAGAAGATGAAGGGTGGCCAGAATGCATGTTAAATTATTTGATGAATATGAGTTTTCCTTCTGCTTGACTTATTCCATTTCAGCTTCAGTGAAGCAGAATACGCTAGGAGGAGGAAATATGAGAAATAATTAGATCAGATTCAGCACCTTCATCGTAAAAAAACCCGATTTGGGAAGCCCAGTAACACAGCCACTGGTGCTAAGAGTAGGAAGAGATGTTTGTTTGGATGGAGAGGCAGAAAGGAAGAAGTCCTGGTACCTGATCTCTGCCTGCAGAACTAGTTCTGCAGGGGCCCTGGGTGCTGGGAGGGATAATGAACATCTCCTCTCAGCATCAGCTGGTTTCACCAAGATGCTGTGACTAAAATGTCGTCTTGAAATGGCCTGTAGGCTGGAGAATTTTATAATTGTATTTCCCTCCCTTCAAATCACTTATTATAGTCACTTATTTTTGGTTAATATTTAAGAAATGATCACTTAAAGAAGTGACAGACTGGTGTTAAAATGAAATGAACAGAAGCCTTGCTTTTTCAAATGGTATCCTGTAATTTGGCTTTTACAAGATAAACATTTATATAATTAATTTTTTGAAATAGGCATGTTTTGCGTTTAAATATGAGAATTACTCATATATCAGTATATTATATAAATACTTCATAGAAAATGTATCAAAGATAATATTCTGCTTTGAAATATGGTAATTTCAATATAATTTAAGGCAAATAAATGGTAGTGCAGGAGTTCCAAAGTTAAAATTTATCTTATTATTTTCTTACTCAATTAAAAATATATTCTGAGCAGTTTAGATTTGTTTTAAAATGCTATTACTTAGCTTAGATACTGCCAATTACAAATTAAACTGTATAAGGTAACAAATATTTAACCAAGGAAGCATCTTCTGGATTCTTCACAACACAGATCAAATATATGATAGTGACCAGAATGCAAAGAGGTATGTCAGAATTTGACTTCTGATACCTATGTTTTGACATGGCAATATAAACTAGTACATGAAGTTGAGGAAAATTCTGTGCCAGGGAGTAGTTCTAATATTTCCTGAAATGTTCAGCTACTATTTTGGAATTTTTGGTTTATTTTGTATTTGGGACGGAAGAAAGGGATTTAGAAATATGAGGACTCTCGGAAAAAACCCAGCCATTGTCAATATAACGAGAATGGTTACATGATTGGATACTTTCTGGACAGTCCTTGAACATACTAATCTGGATATAAAAAATTCTCTTAACTTCCTTTGTTACCAGGAAATTGTTTATTAAATTTCCTGTTGCAATGTAAACCATCATCTAGCGTTATAAAAATGGTCCTATCATTTTAAACTGTTACAAAACACCTAATTTTAATATCAGAGGACACAAGTAGCGACAGAATGCTATTTTGTTATGAAACCACTGGTGATTCTTACTTGCCTCTCAGGGTGAAACAGATTTCCCTGGAGAGTTCTCTGTTCTACTTCCCTGAGCAGTTGGAGTGGCAGTACAGCTAGAAATCTGCTGCCCTAGAGAGAACTCGCAGCCTTGTTCCTTTCCTGATAGGAATCTCAAAGTGTTGGCTTTCGGAGATGCTGGCAGTGACTTGAATGTTTACATTGTTAATGCTCTGAGCACAGGTAATGGCAGATTAAAACATGACTAGCTCGACCAACAGAAACAAAAGGTTTATTGATAAGGACCACTTATTCATGACAGAAGACAAGGAGACAGAGATGAGGCTGCAGGGGATAGAGTTTGGGGGGCAAAGAAAAGGAAAACAGCAAGGCAATACTAGCCTTAAAAAGTGCTTGATGGTAAGGAAAGCGTCCCTTAGATATTTTCTGGTAAGGAAAAAATCCCTTAGATATTTTCTGGTAAGGAAAAAATCCCTTAGATATTTTCTGGTCTCATTTTTCTCATAAATCAGAAATTAAATAAGATGACTAATAAATATAGTATGCTTACATTTCAGAATATATTCTGTACTCACATGGAAAAGTAAAAGACTGAAGCTTGGAGTTCTGGTAAAATATCACTTGAATGAAAAGTAATCTGTACTTATATACTGATACGTTGTGCTTATGAAGTTAGTTCCTCTAGTATTGAGTATCCAGTGTGCCCTTTGGTTTTCAGCAAATTTAGGCTTTTTGCTTTTGTTATCCTTAAAATTATAAACTCATTTTAAACTGAGTTTCCAGAGATAGTATTTGCAAATATATGTGCCATGGTATTTGTATACCTGCATATGTAAACATTGTGAATTGTGCTCTTACTGTCAGAAATAACCATCACAATATTTGCCCAAGAAATTAGTATAAAGATCTGTGGATTTTAGTTTACTGTAAATAAACTTTCTCTGCAGTACCGGTATTTCAAAAGGAGATTGATTTTTAATTTATATGTTCATGTTAATTTCCTGATTTAGATAATTACACTACCATTTGGTAAGATAATGTCCTTGCTCTTAGGAAGTGCACTTGGAAGTGTTTATGGGTAGGGACATTATGTCTGTTTCTTCAAATGATTCACAAATTACACATAAATAAATAAATAAATAATAGATGATAGGTAGGTAGGTAGATAGGTAGGTAGGTAGGTAGGTAGATAGATAGATAGATAGATAGATAGATAGATAGATAGATAGATAGATAGATAGATAGATAGATAGGGAGGGATGGAAGGAGGGAGGGAGAGAGAGAGAGAAAGGAAAGGAAGGAAGGAAGAAGGAAGGAAGGAAGGAAAAATGGAAGGATTAATGTTTGCTCCTAGGTTAAAAGTGTATTAAATACATTCATAGTGTTGTGCAACAGTCACTACCACTCATCTCCAGAATTCTTTTTATCTTGTAAAACTGAAACTCTGTACCCATAGCAATAACTTCCCCACTTTCCTCCCCCCCTCCCTTCAGCCCCTGGAAACCATCATTCTACTTTTTCTCTTTATGATTTTAATTACTCTTAAATATCTCATATGAGTGGAATCATATAGTATTTGTCCTTTTGTGACTGGCTTATTTCACTAGCATGATATCCTCAAGATTCATCCATGCTGTAGCGTATGTCACAATTTCCTTCCTTTTTAAGGCTGAATAATATTCCATGCACATATATATACCGCATTTTGTTTGCCATTCTTCTGTCAGTAGACACTTGGATTTCTTCCATGTTTTTGCTGTTATGAATAATGCTTCTATGGACATGTGTTTATATAATGCCATCTCTATGAACTATTTTGCTCACAAACTTTTTTGTTCATTGAGATGACACTGTAAAGACATATGATAAAATGTTAGAAGTAATTTTCTTAAGTAGTGAGGTGGTAGCGATTTTAGTTAAGTTCATTGGTACTTTTCAGTTTTCTTCATGGAACATATACTTTCGATTGATAAAAAAAAAGGTTACATTGGGTGGGGAAAGGTCCACAGCCAAAGTCTTTAGGTAGCTTATACAGGTAAAGGGTCACAGCACAGATGGAAAACCTCTTCTCCATAGTAACCATAGTCATCAATTACAGTAATACCATTTAAAATTCAATAACAGTAATCACACTCTCAAGGATTTATGGTGCCCTTAATAAAAATGGTGCTAATACCGTTAATATATAAGTGTACCTGGTTTTAGGCCAGTTTTCTCAAAACATGTTCCAGCGACTACCTGCATACAAATCATCTCAGATGATTATTTAAAAAAAAAAAAATGGTTCTTTGAGTAAAAGTCTTTAGGGTTGAAGTCAGTCAATATGCATTTGTATAAAGCTGTCCAACTCATTCTTATTTATATGGAATTACGAAAATAATTATGATTTGTATTTTAGAAATCATGTTGTAAGTAAATAAGATTTGTTAAGAAATGGAGTTAGAATAACATGAATAATATTTAATAATTTGTACTATAAAGGATCATACAATATTCTTGGAGTAGAACATACCCATTTAAAAAATATATAATGCTATTTATGAAAATTTTTGATATGTATTTCTGAAGGGCATTTTTGTTTTGAAGTGATACACATCCATATATTCTATTTTGGCAATATTTGAGGAATAGTGTTTCTTTGTATGATAAGATGACTTTGTGCATGATGTACAATAAATATAGATTAGTTTTTTATCCGAATTCATGATGTAGAGCACTCCAGAAACCACATGAGAGAATGCTATAAACCCATCAGCTGGATCTGAAATAAAGATGAATTATCCACCCACTTATATTTTAGGGGAATTGGTTCATTTAATATATTTGTTCATATTCTGTGCTTTTATCCTATGTCAAGCCTATTCCTTACAGACAGGAAGAAATGCATGCTCTTGAATTGAGTGCCTAGATGAATGATGATTCATGCTATTTGAAAGTATTTAATTTGGAGTGTTGTACAAATATATTTTCTTTCTATCAATTGGCAGGTTAAAAGGATCCACATCTTGCATTTGGAACTTAGCAAGCACTGATCGGAAAGAGTTGCTTCCTAATTATTAAGTGAAAATGTACTCTATGTTATGGTTCTCTTTCTTTTTAATTTCAGATTTTGTTGACGGACCTATACACCACAAAGCCTTACTTATATCTGTGACTGTCTGTAGTTTGCTTTTGGTCCTTATCATTTTATTCTGTTACTTCAGGTAAGTTTCCAACAGGTAGATGTAGAATTTTTAGTTTAAAATATCTTCCTCATACTACTACTCTCTCTGTTGATTTTCTTTTTTCACCACAGCTTTCTTTGACTTAATTAGATCTTAGATTTCACTGATAAGTTACTATAGATAAATATTCATCCTAATGAAGCCATTCATCGATAGATACCTATTTCATTTCTGCTTCAGATATCAAAACCACCCAGACAAATTTCAGCCCTAGTGAAATTAGAGAAGTTAGGGAATGAAGGAACTAGTTGCTATTGAGTTGAACTCTGAGCAGAGAAACAAGCATGTTGAATGTAGAATTGCTTTAATAATGTTTATGTCCGGAGATGACCATTTCCCTTAGTATTGAAAGATTTTAAAGGTAACTTACAGATTAGTTATTTAAATACAGTATTTTCCGGCGTATAAGATGACCGGGCGTATAAGACGACCCCCTAATTTTACGTAGTCTTATACAGCGAACATAGGCCTAAACCTATGTTTTAACTGTAAAATTTTACGTAGTCTTATACAGCGAACATAGGCCTAAACCTATGTTTTAACTGTAAAATTAGGGGGTCGTCTTATATGCCCGGTCATCTTGTATGCCGGAAAATATGGTAAGTTTTATTACTATATTAAAGTTAAGTATGGTGTTTACAAATTTTTTAGTCACTAAGAAGTTACTTTTTATTTTGTGAAATATCAACTTTTAAATTCATATCACTTGCCTTTTGTAATACTCATTTATGATACTCCACTTGTACTCTATAAATGGGAGTTCATTCAAATAAATTTATTTCTAATTGGAGACATAATTATTGACAAAATCTTTTTTAATTTTAAATTTCACTTATCTATATGACTGCTATATATGTTACCTTAGATGAGAGAGTTAGTTGTACTGTCTTTTGTAAATAAAAAATTTGCATCTGCAATTAATTAGGGACTTTAAAGGGAAAGATTTTAGCAAATGAATACTGGAAGTATATGGGAACATTAACATAAGGAATGAAGCTGGGAAATAGTCATTGGTTAGTAATGGAGAAGAAAATGTGTAGATGGTTGAGAATGAGTAAAAACATGTATTAATAGTTAATTAAAAAAAATAGGTTAGGAAAATAATTATGATTTGTATTTTAGAAATTGTAACTAAGAGTAATAAATAGTGTTTATTTAATCTTGTGTTTATATACTAAAATAAAACCTGCCATGATTGCTTTATCTGCAGTGTTTTGCCCGTATCATTGCAGTCCAGTGTCTTAAATGATCTTCCTCTGTGCATCTTTAGGTATAAAAGACAAGAAGCCAGACCTCGGTACAGCATTGGATTAGAACAGGATGAAACTTACATTCCTCCTGGAGAATCCCTGAGAGACTTAATTGAGCAGTCTCAAAGCTCAGGAAGTGGATCAGGCCTCCCTCTGCTGGTATGAGAAGAACATGCCTTGAATTTAAAAGAAATGTCTTCTAAGAGGAAATGTGAATAAATACAGGGTTTCATTTTCCTGAAACAGATAGGGCAGGACAAAGAGAACGTTCTGTGCAATCAGTGAGATATCAGATCTCAGATGCAGGGCTTCCTGATAACATTTTGACATATTGGGAGTAAGGTGATTGTTTTTTAATGTCAGTGTATGGTTACAATCCATACCCTTGGACATTCTGATCAAGAGCAGCAGATTAGAAAACATTAAATGGGGCCATCTTCCCTCTGTTTTCAGTGAGGATAACATTACTGCTCTTTGGCCTGGCTTTTGAAGGCCAAAGTATTACAACCAACTGGGAACTGAGTCCTTTTACAAAGGAAGAAGGCTGCCTCTCACCTGGAGGGTTTATGTTTCAGAGTGAAGTCCTGGCTTTTCCATTCATTAGAGGTTTAATTTTCTGATGGCCAACACTGCCAACCTTGAAGAAAATATATACTGAATCCAAGACACTTGCTTTAATGAGAAAAACATTTGGTTCATTTGTGGACCATTCAGAAAGATTGTTGGGACTAAGGATGGAAATAACAATTTTAATGAGAAGTATTTTCCTTTATAAACTTCTAAGATTGATTTTCCCAGCCTTTATTGTCTGGTTCTGACTTTGGATATCGTGTTTATTTTACTCCTTTGGTAACCTTTTATTTAACTTAAAAAAAAAATTTCCAGCCAAGAATTTATTTTACAACTTTTTTTTGGACATACAAAAAGCTGTATATATTTAAAGCATTCAACTTGAACAGTTTGGAGATAAATATACATCTATGAACCATTAACATCGTTCACCTCCAGAAGTTTCCTCCTGCCCTCTTTATTTATTAGTATCATTATTATTTTATAACACAAAATTTTACTCTTTTAGCAAATTTTGGAATACAATACACTATTTATAACTCTAGACACTTTAGATCTTGAGGACTTGTTTGTCTTGCATAACTGAAACTCTGCTCTCTGACTAATTAATACCTCCCCTGAATGTTAACAGACTAGACAGAAAACCATTTGTGAGGTAGTCATATGACCAAACTTGATACTACTTAGGATATACATTTTTCTTATGTAAAACTTCTTATCAAGTTGCTTGATTTTTAATTCTTAGAATTTAATTAATATATAGTATATGCACATTTTATATTTAAAAATCTGATTATACTTTTTAAAAGGTACAAGTTTTAAAATCCCTTTTGATCTTAATCAGATACTCACATTCTTGGAATTGAAGACTGTTGTCTCTGTCCATCTTTCTCATTTCTGTGGAGTTCCCTCTCTCAAATCTTTGAGCTTACTGTGTTCCTTCCCTGGATAAAACATTCTAATATCCAGTTGCCTTTGTGAGTCTTCTTTCTTAGCTTGGTTTGCATGGCATACCTCTTCTCCCACCTTATCTCCACCTGCTTCCTGAGCTCTGAGCCTTGAGGAATGGTTTCTCAAATACAGTTAAGTCCTCACTTAATGTTGTTGATTGATTGTACTCATATAATTTTAAGTGAACTGACTTACAACAAAACCAATTTTACCATAGGGTAATTGACATAAATAAGAAATTGGTTCCTCTGGCATCTCATCAAGATTATAATGAACTGACATTGAACAAAACAGCATTATTCAAGGGTCTGCTGTACAAAATGTGTTTTTAAAGTCCATGTCTTCAGAAATATAATATCTCTATGGAGAGTTCCTCAAATTTATGGCTTATGACCTACCTCATGTTTTATCTCTGTAACAACTTACCCCAGACTGAGCCAGTTTATGTGTATTCTGTTCTAACATTTTGCTTGTAGTATCAATACAGCAGTTTAAATACTGTTATAATTGATGTATATACATCAGTTTAAAATATACATATATATACACATATATGTATATATGTGTATATATAGACACACATACATATACATCAGTTTAAAATACTGTGATATGAGTAATTAATGTTATAAGTGATGTCTATGTCTTTAAATGGACTCTAATTCTTCAGGGGTGGCGATTACATTTTGTTCACTTTGTAGCCCCTGATTGACTAAAAGGGTAGTTCAATAATTTGTTTTAAAAGCTTTGAACTACAACTTTTAATATCTGAGAAAATACAATCTTATTTTTATGAGTTAGAAACTAAAAAATAGAATTTGGTTTATATTAGTATCAAAAGATGGTTAAGAGCAGCTAGCCTGTTGGGGTGCCAATCCTGGATGGACACTGGTCTTTACAAACATGATCTTGTTTAATCCTTATAGCAACCCTGTGAGGTCATTCAAGAAGCATATTTCTACATTAGCACACCAGGGACATAGGCCCCTTTAGGCCAACTAGCTAGTATGTGAAGAAGCCAGGATTCAAACCCAGATGATCTGTCTCTAGAATTTGTGTTCCTAATGTTTGTGAGATGTGAATCAAATGTTAGTTAAATAAAACAAATTCATTTGATAAGGACAGGATGGGAAAGAGGGTCCCATAAAGCCCAGTTCAGAGAAGAAGAAAATCTCAGTATTACGGATTTAAGATCTTATTGTAAGAAAATAAAAAATGTGCAATATATTATGTGAGTATCACACCTTAAAACTAATTTGCTATTTATTGCTATTTATTTCAGTAACATAAGGGGAGAATCTATGCTTTATATATTTTTGCCACAGGTCTTTCAATATATAAATCTTTTAAGGAAGGCATATCATAGGGTGGTTGTATGAATTAAGATAGTGTGTGTCTCCCCGATACATATATATATCTATATATATCTATCTCTCTCTCTCTATATATATATAACTTATTATTATTATTTAACAAATAGTATACAGTAAATAGTAACATTATTGTTTTTATTTATACTCTACTTATGTGACCTTATAAAGGGAGAAAAAGGTGAAATAAATTCTTTACCTGAACATTAAGCCTTTTAAGTAAAGAATCTTATGTGAAAAATCATTCCAACATGTATTATGAACTCAACCTTATTAGTCAAAGTATTTTAAACTGTATAAGTGTGTGTGTGCATATGTTTTGCTAATTTGGGGACGTAGAGAGTACAGAGCATCACTTACAGCTATGTGTTTTTCAGTGTGTATACACATGCATGGACTTAAACATTAGATACTATCAGATATCACTAGATAAGGTGACATTTCTGAAATAGTGTTTAAGTCCTTATACACCCAGTTATACCCATTTTAGATGAAATGATTCTTACCTTTTTTTAAAAAGATTTATTTTATTGATTTTTGACAGAGAGAAACAGAGACAGAGAGAGACAGAGAGAAGGGGGAGGGTCGAGAGCAGTCTCCATAGATGACATTAGTTTTTCGTATAGTTTCACTCCACAGGTGGGCACAGGGCTGCGCAGGGCAGGAACTGGGCCGGGAGCCTCCCACATAGGTCCTGGCAAGAACTGAACTGGGGGCACTCCCCAGTTCAGCATGTGGGTCCGCATGGGCCAGGGCCAGTATTTGATCCTCGGTCCCCAGGGCTTCAAAGCAAGCGCTTAACTCGCTGAGCCATCCCACCTTTCCCTCTTACCTTTTTACAATCACAGTTATAGTGATTATATCTTATAGGCATTTTATTTAGATAATTCAG
>PVKE010047748.1:0-11821 GCA_004027555.1 Craseonycteris thonglongyai | reverse complement strand
AAAAGAAGCTACCATATGACACTACCAAATATTCAAGCTAACTGACTGTGTTCTTCGATGAGTCGAGTCGTAACTGTTGCGTTCACGCGTTGTGTCCGGTGACAAGTGTAACACATAAGTCAAAATGTATTGTCTGGGTGGGCGGAGATCACAGTGTCAGGCTGTCAGAATTCTAGGAATTTATGACCTTGGCAAATTCTCAGAATGCATTAAACTATTGCTAGAAAGTTTTGTCTTCTACAATCGCTTCAAAGTCCATGGTACATGGAATTCCACCCCAGACATTGCGAGCGATCGATGATCGACCAAAATTGGCCTCGCGATCGACCCTGGTCGACCGCGATCGAATTGTTGGCCACCCCTGTATTACCTCATCCTTATAAAAAGTATCTAGTTTCAAAATTTACATAGGATATATGTAAATTCACAAGTAAACAACTTATATGTAAATATAAAAATATATATTCATAAGTAAATATATATGTTCATAATTAAACATAATTTTCATGTGTATTAGTACAAAATCAAAAAATATTGGAGAGTCAATTATACCTCACCAAAAAAAGAAAGAAAAAAAACCAAATATTGGAGAGGGCAAGCTGGGATGGCTCAGTGGGTTAAGCGCTCACTTTGCAAAGCCAGGGACCTAGGATCGAATCCTGGCCCTGGTCCGTGTGGACCCATATGCTGAACTGGGGAGTTTCCCCAGTTCAGTTCTCTCTCTGTCTCTGTATCTCTCTCTCTCTCTCTCTCTCTTTCTCTCTCTGTCAAAACCAATAAAAATAAAATTTAAAAATATATATATTGGAGAGAACTACTACAAACAGTAATGAATCCCCAGAAGTATCTGATCAAAGCAATGGCATAATCAGATTAGCAGGACAACTCTTGACAATTTGAATGTTTGTGCTGAAGGGTAGAGAAAAGTGGATAAACTTGAGATGAGCATTTTGCAATTCAGATAAAACAAACAAACAAACAAACCAAAACTGGGTAGAGGGATGGCCGTTGGGATGGAGAGGAGGGTACTCATGCAGTGACTCAGATGTGATGACAAACTCCAGGTTTGGGGGAAACAGATTGTTTGACTACAAGAAACCATCAATAATGATTTCCATGGTCATCTCATCTTGGCTCAGACCCCATTCCAACCAAGTTATTAATACACACATTATTCTTCTTAAAGAAATAAAGAAATGCATTCCAGATTGCCAAAGGAAAAAAATCCCCATGATTTATACTGAAATGTTCCTGGAACTTTTTCCCCCTAATCATCCATCTTTAAGAAATACTAAAGACAAATATTTCATGAATCCAGAGGTGCTTCTGACCAGCATCTGGAGATGATCTTGAGAATACGAATCTGTTATCATTTTTCACCATGGGTCTCAACTGTCAGAACACGTAATAAACATAACCAGCCAGGGGCCTAGAGGGAGGCAGAAACCGTGCTGTTAACCACTGTAGCAGGAGGCGGTAGCAACGAGGGTGTATCTGCCCATACTTCCCCCATACCCACTTCTTAGAGCTTCCCAGCATCCCTTTTCCCAACAAGTGTTTGAGTGGTAGTTAAAGACACTCATTGTTGGTACTATCCAAGGATGTAATAATGTTTTATTGAATTGTCACATCGAGAGATGACTTAATGCAGTAGAAGGGGTATAGGCTATAAAGTCCATCAGATCTGAGTGTGATTCTTGGTTTTGTCACTTACTAGCTGTGCGACCTTACATTTTCTTAGCCTTGCTGAAGTGGAACACTACAGTACTTCTATATCAGTAAATTGAAGCTCATTTATAAAGTAATAATGTAGGTCAGATTATTAGCCCAGCATTTGGCATAACCTAAAAAACATTGTTGTCATTATGATTTCAAAAACCACCTCCTATGACCACTACAAATGCACCAGATGGTTAGATCAAATAGACAGAAAATAGCAATTATTAGTGAGAATATGGAGCAACTAGAGATCTCATGCACTACTGCTTAAAGTGTAAAGTTAGTGCAATCTGTTTTGGCAGTGTCTACTAAGCTGAACACAACGCAGTACTCAGCAATTCCACTCCTAGGTCTGTACCCAAAATACATGCTTACCTTTGTTCACCATAAATATGAACCAGAATTTTCAGAGTAGCACTCTTCATAATAGCGTCCAATGGGGAACAGCCCATATGTACATCAATGATATAGTCCAGAACTCAGCAAAAATTGAGTATAACTAGGCAGATAATAAATATCCAGACTCTGCAGGCCAAGAGGCAAAATCAGTTATCATTGTATCACTTGTATTTGTAGTGCCCCAGTCAGAGCGCACAGCAATAGAGGGCCAAAGAAATTCTCCACTGCAACTACTGACTGCCATTGGAATGTGAAAGCAGCCTTAGATAAAATGAAAAAGAATGAATGTGGTGTGTTCCAATAAAAACGCCATTTATAAACACAAATTTACATTTCATCTAATTTTCTTTTTTTTTAAGATTTATTTTATTGTTTTTGATAGAGATAGAGAAAGTCAGAGACAGAGAGAGGCAGAGAGAAGGGGGAGGGCCCAGAACAGTCTCAATAGTTGTACAACATCGTTTTGAGACATGGTTTTGTTCTACACAGGTGGGCGGGGGCTGCACAGGGCAGGAACTGGGCTGGGGGCCTCTTGCATGGGAAGCATGCCCCAGTTCAGCATACAGGTTCACACGAGCCTGGGCAAGGATTTGATCCTTGGTCCCTGGGGCTGCAAAGCAAGTGCTTAACCCACTGAGCCATCCCGGCTTCCCCGTCATCTAATTTTCATGTGCTTTGCCCACAGTTGCACAATTAACACAGGAGTTAAACTCAGGTGTTCATTTCTAAGCACAGGGTTTTAGTGTATACTTCCTCTGCTCTTTCCATTAAACCAAAGGACAAACTGGTGGTTTGGGTTCTCTGAAACAGTAAATAAAGTAACCGAAGTGGGGAGGAGCAGCACTTGTTAATTGGTTAGATGTGAAGGAGAGAAGCCCTGCTCTAATGCAATAGAATTAGTTGAGGTTTTTTCCAGTGGTCCTTAAAGTATAATACACACAGAGAGAAGTGCACATATTTTAAGGTATAGCTTGTTGAATTTTATAAACTAAACAAACTAAATGAAATAACAGACATTATCATTCACCCCAGAATCCCGTGTTCTGCTTCTCTGTCGCTCTCCCCCACGTCATAACTACTGTGTTGACTTACAGAAGCATAGGATCACTTTGCCTGCTTTTGTAGATTACATAAATGCAATCTGATACTGTTAAATAATTTATTTATCCCTATACTAGGGGTTGGCAAACTATTTCCAAATTTGGTTCACCTTCTATTTCTGTACAGCCTACAAGCTGTACACTTCTCTCTGTGTGTATTATACTTTAAGGACCACTGGAAAAAACCTCAACTAATTCTATTGCATTAGAGCAGGGCTTCTCTCCTTCACATCTAACCAATTAACAAGTGCTGCTCCTCCCCACTTTGGTTACTTTATTTACTGTTTTCAGAGAACCCAAACCACCAGTTTGTCCTTTGGTTTAATGAAAAGAGCAGAGGAAGTATACACTAAAATCGTGTGCTTAGAAATGAACACCTGAGTTTAACTCTTCTCTGTGTTAATTGTGCAACTGTGGGCAAAGCACTTAGTCTTTCAGAATTTTCTTTTGTTGTCTGGAAAATGAGAAAATTTCTTATTTGTATGTTTGGTATAAAGATTGCCCTCAATAAGAGGATTTGACCTATTAAGCTCTGAGGTTCTAAACTATCTATCAGTACCTATGTCATTCTTTTCTTAACTATCCACAGAGATCAAATTTAAACACATCCATTCTCTTTTTTTCTCTGCCTTCTATTTCTGTGCTTGGAGAGACAGTAATGCATAATGGTTAAGGACATAGGCCCTCAGTTCAAACCGTGACTCTGCCACTTGTCTTGTAGCTTCTCTGTGCCTCAGTTTCCTCATGGTTAAACTATCTTCTTCATATTAATCCTCCAGAGCTGAAGTGTCCAACCTTTTGGCTTTCCTGGGCCACATTGGAAGAAGAAGAATTGTCTTGGGCCACACATAAAATACACTAACACTAATGGTAGCTGATGAGCTGGAAAAAAAAAAAAAGTCACAAAAAAATCTCATCATGTTTTAAGAATTTGTACTGGGTCTCATTCAAAATCACCCTAGGCCACAAGTTGGACGTGCTTACTCTAGAGACTGTCGTAGCCGCGCCTCCAAGACGGCCCCAGTGCCCAGTGATCCCATCTCCTGGTACTCACACCCTGGGTAGTGCTCCCCCATATTCACACTATGGTCTGTGTGACACTGGGACACGGCATACATGAATGCATTTCGTTTTTGAGGTTAGGTTATGAAGGACTGTGTCTTCTATGTTGGGTCATCTCTCGGTCTGGAACCACTTACTTCAAAGGAAGGCAGCTGCGATGCCCGGCAGCCCCCTGCACCGAGGCCTGCCAACAGCTGCAAGAGTGATCCTCCAGCCCCTGACACATTTTGAAGTGACTGCAACCCTGCCTGTCAGCTGGTCTGCAACCTCACAAGAAAATCTGGAGCCAGAAATGATCCAGCACGCTGCTTCCAGATTTTTGACCCCCAGAAAGTGTTTGAGAACCAATATCCTTAAAACAGTGAACAGTGCTTGATGCATACTAAATATGCAATCAAGTATTAGCTGTCTTCATCTTCTGCTCCCTAAAAACCGGCACTTCCCCATCTGTAAAGTGCATTGCCCTGTTGCCATACTGTGCTATGGAATAGTCAGTGTCAACAAATCCATGTCAAATGTGACCAGGTGGCTTCTGTCTGTAGGGCACTGGCAGTGTGGTCGGGAGTCCCTATGGAAATGCACAGTTTTCCCAGGGTACTCTCCAGACTCTGCCTCTCGAAGCCTCACCACTGCCCCCTGGTCTTGGTCGAACCTCCTATTCTTCAGGTCTCTTCCTGTCTTTCTCAGTGTTCTTTGACATGTTGATGATTCAGATTTTCCCTCTTTGGGATGTGGACTTCTGTTCTCTTTACTGTGAGCTGTGTAGTTGCAGGGTCAGCCGTTGAGTTAGCTGGTTTTTCTGGAAGCAGAGGTTGAGATGGAGTGAGGCGTGTAAGAGCTTCATGGAGGGTGATGTCTACGAAAGGTAATAGGAAGAGAAGCTGGATTGGTCAGGGAAAGCCAGGGAAAGGAAAGGAGAGAAGAAGCGAGACTGGGTCAGGATAGCCTCAGATCACGATGCAAATCTGCCAACATCATGGATGCCACTGCAAGCTACAGAGCAAAGAGGAGTCCCAACTCAGGCTAGAACAGGCATGCCCTGGCAGCTTTGCCGTGCTCAGGCATTCGTGGGCTTCCTAGAAGTCGTGGGCCCTTGGCTTAAAAGCTGAGTTGGATCCTAAAGGTGTTAATGGTTGGAGGCTGTCAGCTCACACCGCTCCTTATAGTTGAACAGCAGGTTCTTCTTTGAACAGCAGTCCAAGTGATACACTTCCACAGCTGCCACAGCATCTCTGTTTCTACAGTGGGGCCTGCTCTCCTGGACCCCCCATTTGTTTCAAACACCTGAGCTTCCAGCTGGCTGGGAAACAGGGATGAGATCCACAGCGGAGCCAATATGAAGAAAAAAAGGACTCATAGAAGTGAGATAGAATTAATTATCTCTAGGAACGCCTTAGGGGTCCCTGGGGTTTGGCAGTAATCAATAATCATGATTTCGATGAGCATATACTATGTGCTCTGTTCTCTGCAAGGTATTTGCCATACGAAACCCCCAACTGCAGAATCATAAAATTGGAAGGGATTTGATTGCCCAGTTAAGTTTTCCTTTTATGAACAGAATTCTTGTGTAGAACCTCCCACATAGGTGTAGTATCTCTTATATACCTCCAGTGATGGCAAGCTTAGCACGTCAGTCATCTCTTTGGTTATTGGACAGCTCTAGATAAAGCTTTCCCTGTTAAGTTGAATTCAAAATGCTCCTCTACCTTTAGTTTTTGAAGTCACTTTAATAAAACTTCTTATTCTCTCCTTTATTAATCCTTCAAGTATTTGAACATAATTGTCACTGTTTCAGAAATACAATTGGGGAGGGGAAGTTACTGGAGTCTCTGATGCTCCAACGGTAAAACAAAGGGTTTTGACTACTCTTGATCACTAGGGTCTCTTCATGACCTCAAAATCTACGAAGCCATGAAAAGTTCCTGTAAAAATTCTGCAATAAAAAAGAAGTCCGTATAAATTAAAAGATGATGCATTCCCTCTGAAGTGTTTGTTGTACATTTCCTCCGGGGCACACGGGGACTCTGGAATAGTGGAACCATCTGCTGAGTCATTGCCCATTTATGTTGAAATAAAACAGACTCTTGCTAATTAGAAGCATGTTCCTCAAGATGAAACCGTACAAGTTCTCCAGCATGTCCCCACCATTAGCAACTCCTGATGTTGAGTGGACATATTAATACAGCCCGCTCTCCATCAGGAACATAAACAAAGCAAGCATGATGAGCCACAGCATAAGAAATAGTTCTTTATGCTGACACTCAACCAGCACACAGTAACTCACTAGGGGCACCCTATGCGCTGGTCTCCAGGAAAGGCTCTTTTCCATATTTTATTTTCTTGTATATCATAGCCAGGAGAACATTAGGAGGTAGATTTTATTAACTCCACATTTCATATGAGAAAATCAAGTGACTTGTTCAAGGTTACCTACCTGGTAATGGATGTACTAGAAATTTCTGGCAGGAAATCCAGTGCTCTGCCCACTCTCCCAGCTAGGAGGAACACTTCTTAATAAACAACCCAGGCCTGTGTATATAAAATATGCAACTATTTTAGTTTGAGTCACCCCAGAGGCAGATCCCGACACAAGCATTTAGGTGAAAGTAGTTTATTTTAAGAGGCGATGAAAACACTGAAAGAAGATAATAAAGTGATTCAGAAAAGGGAAGGTAGACAATTGTGCATTGTCAAACCTGCTACCAGTGAGGGCAACTGATGCTAAACCCTGCTGGGGAAATTCTAAGGGCCAGTGCAGGGCACAAAGCACAGAGTTAACCCACAAGACAGGGAGGGGGTTGGATTATTTATAAACTTGCTTTGTCAGTCATTGGTTGAGATCTTCTAGCATATGTTACTTTCCTGGCACTACCTATTTGCTGGGCAGGTGGACAATCTATACTTCAGAAGCCTGAGAAAGACCTCAGGCAGAGACATTCAGGAGCTGGCAGTTGGGGGTTGGGTTGGTGATCACTGAGGTAAAAGGCAAGAGGACAGGGCAGAGCCCTGACAGTTCCTGGTATAGCAACAAAGGGCCAAGTACTATGTGATCTATCAACAAACATGTCTTGACCACTTACCATGTGGGATAGCACAAGATTCAAACACACAGTTACAGACCTGCTTTCATGTGGCTTATTGTCCAAGGAGTAGGGCAGGGGGTATTTCTAAATAAACACAAAAAAATTAAAATGTGCTCAGTGTTGAGTAGGAGAAGCTATGAACCCCACTTAACTAACCCTGACTAACAAAAAACAAAACTCTCATTCAACCTTATCCTTTGTCTCCTTTCTTTTCTCTGTTTCTTTTCTCCTAATCAAAGCCAAATTCCCCAAGCGTGTGGTTGGAATCCTCCAGTAGACTATGAGATTCTCTGGGGATAGAATTTTTAAAAAATATTTTATTGTATTATATATATTTGATACACAGAAAAAAATATATAAACTTTGGCACCAGCCATGATGGAGCAACTTTGCACTAACATCCCTCTCCCACTGATTACAACTAAAAACTTCTAACAAAATACAAAAAATAACAACTTAAGGACTCTGAAAATTAACAACAGCAGGCAGATTGGGAAAGTAGTCCATTTTTGAAGAATTCTCATCATGATGATGAATTTTATTTTTTTTCTCTTATCTCTCCAGCTTTGACCTGAGGGTAGAGAGAGTCCCAGACTGCAAAGAGGGCACATATAACAAAATTCCAAGAAAAATGTCCTCGTTTTTTAGCCAGAGGACTGGGAATAGCTCCCGTCCCACACACCCACAGCCCCCACACACCGTGAGCTGACATGCGTAGAGGGAAATTACTGTGTGTTTGCTTTTTTTTCCTGGACTTTTCCTGAGATCAGTCCCATTTGGTATTGATGGCAATGATGGTGGTCATGGTGTGGGCATCAAAGTCCCCTAGGAAAAACCTCTCTCTGTCCAAATTAACTGGGAAAAGGACCCTTCTGGTGTAAAGATTATAAGAGAAGTTTCCGTTTGTCCTCTCTCTTTTCTCAAAGCACTTCATCACCAGCTTAATGCATTTCCATGGAATTTGTCAACAGCACAAGGGGATAAAATTCTGAGAGGAGCCCTGATTCTCTAACAAGAGGACTCAGAAAAGGAGTCATCTCGTTCTCATGGGACCAAAGAGTCTGAGGAAAGTTTTGGAGGGAAGAGTTCTGTGAAAGGGGATCCCCTGTCTGTGTGTAAACTGACACAAGTCCCTAACTGACCCATGAAATGTGTATTTCACTCCTGAAATGTAGAGAACAGACTAATGAAACATAACAAAGGCTTTGAAAACGGAACTGACATTGGAACCATCTTCTACAGAAAGTTAGACAGAACTTGTGGTCTGAACCTAAGTGGATTAATTATCTGCTAAAAGAGAAACAATAAATCAACATTCAGGGATGCCAGGATAGCTCAGCAGTAGAACGCTTGCCTCTCAATTGCGAGGTCTGGGATTTGATTCTGGCCTCATCCTGTGCAAACCCCATATGCTGAACTGTGGTGCAACTCATAGCTGCACAGCAAAGTTTCTTGCCTCCCATGTAGGAGACCCCCAGTTATATCCCCGCCCTGTGCGACCCCACATTCACCTGTGTGGAATGAAACCATGTTACCAATAATGACATACGACTATAGAGACTGTGCTGGGCCCTTCCCCCTTTTCTCTCCCACCTTGTCTCAAACAATAAAAATGAATTTTAAAAAAAAAAAAAGAAAAAGAAAAGAAGAAAAAGAAATCAACATTCATTTGAGGGTTTTAATAAGACCTAGAGCCTCACAACAAAATATTCAGAATGCCCAGAGTTTAATTCAAAATTACTTTACATACAAAGGACCAGGAAACTCTGCCCCACTCTTAAGGGAAAAGACAATCAACAGCTATTAACCCAAACATTGGCATTATCAGACATAGACTTTAAAGCAACTATTAGAATTCTTCTCCTTGGTTTAAAAGTGAATCATTTTGGAATAAACAGAAAGATAGACTCTCTTAGTAGACAAATAGAAATGATAAATAATCAAATTGAATTATTAGAACAAAAATATTCAATAGGGGAAGCCAGGATGGCTCAGTGGGTTAAGAGCTCACTTTGCAGCATTGAGACTGAGGATCGAATCCCAGCCCCGGCCCGTGCAGATCCATATACTGAACTGGGGAGCTCCCCCAGTTCAGTTCTCTCTCTGTCTCTGTATCTCTCTGTCTCTCTCTCTCTCTGTCAAAAATAAATAAATAAATAAATAGATAGATAGATAAATAAATAGATAAATAAATAAATCTTTAAAAAAAGATGCTTAAAATAAAAAAAATTAAAAAAATATTTAAAAACTGAAAAAAGGAACAGAGGAAAGAGAAAGAATATTTAAAAAATTAAAAGAGCCTCAGGAAACTGTGGGTTACAGAAAATATGTGTAATATAGTTATAAAACAAAACAATAAAATGAACACCTAGGAACCCAAAACCAAATTTAAAAAGCAAACATTATTGATACATTAGCTACCCCTCTCCCATTGTCATGCCGACTTCTCAGAGGTAACCTCTCTGCTAATTTTTGTACTTATCATTTATTTTTCCCTATAGCTTTACCACATACGTATTTATTCTCTAAATAATTTATTTCAAGTGCTTTTGTTTTAATACTGACTTGAATCTTGCTTTACAACATAATGTTTAAGATTATCTTTGTATTTATGTAGTAATCTATAAGTACAGTTATTTTTTTCATTGTTCTATAATATTTAAATGGGTTACTATGCCACAGATTAAATATTATTTCCTGTAGGTTAACATTGTTATTTCAAAGTATACGTTAATATTGTTATTTCAAAGTTTTATTTAAATTCTATTCATTTATTTACTTTACTACTATGATAATTCTTTTGTTTGTTTCCTGGTACCCATTTGTATAATTTCTCTAGGAAGAAATGGAACTTCTTCTGGCCCATAGAGTATGTGAATATTTACTTTTATAAAAATAATGCCAATTAATTGTTGTACCTATTTACATTCTCTTTTTCATATTCTTGTCAACAAATGTCATACTTAGCGATTTTTGGGGTTAGTGTGGTGAGTTAAAAGCATATCACAATTTGTATTTCTTAGATCTCTAATAAGTTGCACATCTTTTTATATGTTTATTTGCCATACGTACATGACATTTTTGAGAAACACCACAAAATGAGTTATTTGACTTTTTTCATTAATTTATAGCAGTTATTTTTATATTCTGTACACTAATCCTTTGTCACTTAAAAGTACTATAAATATATTCTCCCAGTTGTGGATTGTTTTTTGTTGTTGTTGTTGTTCTTTTTTTTCACTTTCTTTATGGCATCTTGATGAATAGATGCCTTTAATTTCAATGTGGTTCATATATCACGTTTTTCTTTTAAGTTCACATGTCTTGGTGTCCTACTTAAGAAATCATTTTTTTATCTCATTGCTATAAAGTCTCCTATCCCATCCACTATAAATTTTTTAAAGTATTGACTGATATATATCTTTAGTCCATTTGGGGCTGCTTTTGTGTATGGAGTGTAAGAAAGATTCGATTTCATTTTTGTTCATTTTAATATCCAGTTGTCCTAATACCATTCAGTGAATGAATCCTCTCTGTTTCTCTCTCTCTCTCTCTCTCTTTTTTTTTTTCCAATTAGTCTGTGATGCCCTCTGTCAGTTTTTCATATACGTGGAGGTTTATTTTAGGGATCTCTATTCTAATCCTATGGTTGATTTGTCTGCACCTGCACCAATATTATACTACCTTAATTAACAAGTTTTATAATGTCTTGATATGTAATAGAGGATATACTCCCATTTTGGAAGTGTATTAGCTATTATTTGGCCTTTGCTCTTTCATATACATTTTAGAATCAGGGAGTCAGTATCCTCAGAACATCCTAATGGGATTTTAATTGCAACTATAACCAATTTGGAGAAAATTAACATATTTATAGTAGTCTCTTTCTTCATGAATATGATATATGTCTTCATTAAATTATATTTTGTAAATATTTAGCCTTTTCTTATTGCTTTATAGAAGTTCTTTCTATATTTGGAGGTTTACAGGGATAAAATTAATGTTCAAATATTAATCTTATATGCAACCACATTTTTAAATTATCTTATTATTTTTATTAATTGGTCCATAGATTCTTTTAAACTTTCTATAGTTATATAATTCTCAAATATAATAGTTACTTTACATTTTACTCCTAGACCTAATTATTTTTGTTTCTTCTCACTGTCTGATGTCTTTAAGGAGCCATCTTCTTCAGTTTCTTAGAGAACTATGAAACTGTCTAGTTCCTAAGACTAAGAAAAAAATAAGAAAATAATTTATGGCCAACAGATATATGAAAAAATGCTCCACTTCACTAGCAATTAGGGAGATGCAAATAAAAACCACAATGAGATACCATCTTACACCTGTTAGAATGGCTATAATCAACAAGACAAGGGATAACAAGTGCTGGAGAGGCTGTGGACAAAAAGGAACCCTCATACACTGCTGGTGGGAATGTAAACTGGTACAACC
>PVKE010047747.1:0-11821 GCA_004027555.1 Craseonycteris thonglongyai | reverse complement strand
GCCACGAGGACCGAGGATCGAATCCCGGCTCCGGCCCAGGCAGGACCCACATGCTGAACTGGGGAGTTCCCACAGTTCAGTTCTCTAGCTGTCTCTGTCTCTGTCTCTCTCTCTATCTGTCAAAAGTAAAATAGAAATAAATATGCACTGAAGATAAAATAATTACTCTCTATAAATATAAAAAGATATAAAAAAAAAATTAAAAAAAAAGAATTAAAAAAAAAGAAAATAGCGCTTAGGGGAGATCGAGGCAATACCATACATACAATTCCCTCGTTAACACTTTAACTACTGAAGATGAGTATACACGTAGCCCAGTGCCTTTCCTGGGGGCCTGTGGGTGTGTATAAACATGCTGACTCAGTTTCTGCGACGTTTGTAAATGTGATGTGGCCCGCGAGAATCTTGCCTGCTGCACCAAATGGCCCGTGTTTTAATTGAGTTTGACACCCCTGGATTAGAAGAATCAACATAGTTAAAATGGTCGTATTACCCAAAGCAATATACAGATTTAATGCAATTCCCATCAAAATCCCACAGACATTCTTTTAAGAAATAGACTTAAAAATCATCAAATTCATATGGAACCACAAAAGACCCCAAATCACCAAAGCAATCCTACGAAATAATAAAGCTGGAGGCATCACACTCCCTGATTTCAATCTGTACTACAAAGTCTCAATAATCAAAAAAGTGTGGTAGTGGCAGAAAAACAATAGATGAAGTACTATAGACCAATGGAAAATAATTAAAAACCCAGAAATAAACCCACAAATATTTGGACAGATATTTTTGACAAAGGAGTGAAAAATATGCAGTGGGTAAAAGAAAGCTTCTTTAAGTAAATGGTGCTGGGAAAATTGGAAAACCGCATACAAAAGAATAAACCTGAACTGTGATCTGTCACCATATACCATAATTAAATCAAAATGGATTAAAGACTTTCACATAAGACCTGAAACAATAAACTGTATAGAAGAAAACATCACTACTAAACTTATAGACCTTGGGTTCAGGGAGGACTTTATGAACCTGACCTCAAAGGCAAGGGATATAAAAGCACAAATAATTTAATGGGATTTTATCAAACTAAAAAGCTTATACACAGCAAAAGAAACCATCAACAGAGCAAAGCGGCAACCAACCAATTGGGAGGAAATATTTGCAAACAATGCCTCCGATACGGGTTAATATCTAAAATATATAAACTCATACAAGTCAACAACAAAGAAACAAGGAATCCAATTGAAAAATGGTCAGAAGATCTAACCAGACACTTCACCCACAAAGACATACAAATGGCCGACAGACATATGAAAAAATGCTCAATTTCATTAGATATTAGAAAAATGCAAATTAAAACCACAATGAGTTACTACCTCACACCTGTTAGAATGGCTATAATCAACAAGACAAGAAACAACGAGTACTGAAGAGGCTGTGGAGAAAACAGAGCCCTCAAATATTGTTGGTGGGAATGTAAATTGGTACAACCACTATGGAGGACAGTATGCAGATTCCTCAGAAAATTGGGAGTGGAGCTACCATATGACATGGCAATTCCCTTTATGGGCTTCTACCCCAAAACTTGAAAACCTTAGTCTGTAGAAACATATCTACCACAGCGTTCATCACAGCACTGTTCATGGTGGCCAAGTCATGGAAACAACCAAAGTGCCCCTTGATAGGTGACTGGATAAAAAAGCTGTGATACATAGATACAATGAAATATTACTCAGCTATAAGAAAAGATGAAATAGAGCCATTTGCAACAACATGGATGGAATGTGAGATCATCATGCTAAGCGAAATAAGCCAGACAGAAAAAGCTAAGAACCATATGACTTCATTCATATGTAAAATATAAAACTGTAAGCAAAAAAGAAACAACACCTCATGGACACAGTCAATAGATTAATGGTTTCCTGAGGGTAAGTGGGAAAGAGGGGGTGGAAGAAGAGGGAGGGAGAGCTAAATATATGGTGATGGAAAGAAAACTGACTCTGGGTAATGAACACATTGTAATACATAGATAAAGTATTGTAGAATTGTATACCTGGAACCTATGTAATTTTTACTAACCAATGTCACCCTAAAACAAACAAATAGATAGATAGAATGCAGAAAAAAAAAGTTACTGAGTTCCATGAGTACCTAAGCAGAAACTGAAGGAGTGAAAGAGGAAGGAATCAGAAGGTTAGGGAGTAGGATCTGGGGAGTCCTTTTATGCCACAGAAAAACTTCCAAAGTCATAGAGAAGAAAGGAAAATTCACAGAGGTTATGGTACTACTATACTAACCTTCCAGTAATGAAGGAGTGAAGTAACTGGGAAATCCTTTCCTAGATAATAATAATAAAATGTGAACAATTTATTTTTTTTAATAATCAATTATTTGAAGCAGCTGGTAAATACAAGTCAGAGAAGAGCTTACAACCCTATCTGAGCCCCAGCCAAGCAGCCTTCCGAGAGATGCTCTGACTCCTGAGATGGAGTACGCTCTCAAGAGCCAGGCTGGGGGCAGTGCACAGGCTGACCCACCACAGTGACACCTTGAAGGGGAGCAGCTAGCAGAAGAGGCACAGGAGGAAAGTTGGCTGCATGATGTGCAAAGCATTTCTCAAGGCAGCTTAGAGTTAATTCCTTATCTGGAAAGAAAAGTGTCTCCAACCACAGTGACATTTGGCATTTGCAAAGGAAGTGGCCACAGACGTGAGATCACAGCTGGATCTTACAAACAACAAATCCAATCCTGTTTCTTGCAGCTTGTCTTCTATCTCTAAACACAGATGAAGCTATTCACACATGCAGGTTCAAATTACCCTAGTGGTCCATAGCTCAGCATGGAGACCTTGGATGTGGGCTTCAGAAGAGTTACTAGGTGGAGTGACAGAGAAGATGACTCATTATTTTCACGGGCTGCCCCCTGCAAACTGCAGAGTGATGCATTGGGAGGAGGAAATGGCAGCAATGAATAAGAAAGACCCAGGTGGGGGTGATGGTTGAGGGAATGGGGGCCTGATTATGATCAAGAGAGTAAAAAAGAGTAGCAGGAGTAGGGAGCTGCCCTCTCTAGGAACCTTCAGGAGAAAAGAATCTGGTGGGCTGCTCTGGTCCCAACATGGCCTGTGATGCTCCAAAAAGATGCTTGCCCTGATAGCTTCTGGAGATGCTGGTTGCTGGGGAGTCCTTTTAAGCCACAGAAAAATTTTCAAAGTCATAGAAAATTCAACCTATCAATCCACTTGTTTGTTTTTTCCTTTCCTTTTTTTTCTTTCTTGTTTTTGGTGGGGTGCAAAGAAGGATAAGACTTTAGCCAAAAGGATCCATTCTAGATAGAAGCGTGAACCAGCAGAGTAAGTGCCACAAATGGCCAGAACTTGTTTCCTACAATTACGGAGTCAAACATGGCCTCCCGACCCTGGGAGTCTCATTCCACTTGCTAATGTCTAATAAGAGCATATCTCTTCCACTTTTCCTTCCTAGTCATAGGGATACCTTTTCTTCTAATCCCCTCTGCCAACCTCCCCTCTGGTCTCATTGCCCAGCATTAGATCATATGGCCCCTAAAGTTGCCACTAGCAAGTGGAATGAGACTACTGGGCACCCTCTAGAGAGTGCACCCACATTTCTCCATGTTCTACTCATAGGGCAGCTGAACTGGAGGCTGCAGATGTCCAGATTCAGAAAGAGAAACTCTCCACTTTCCATTTTCTCACTGCCCTCCCCTCCGCCCCCCCCCCGGCCCCGCCCCCCCATAACTCTCTAGACAGGGTAATTCCACAGACTTTCAGTACATTGTGTCACTTCCTCCAAAATCCACCTTGAGAAATCCTGGATTCCTGATGTGGAACCCAGGGATGTTTTGGTCACCCCCAGAGAAAATAATCTTCACAAGGTTAGTGCTGGCTGACTCCTGTACCTCCCCAGGCTGGCACAGACCTACCTTGTTGCATGAGTTCCTTTTGCAGCTCTCTACAGATGGCCTTGTCCACTTCCCAGGCCCTCCCATGGCTGTGGGCTGGCCTTGCTGATGCCCTAAAAGCCCTGGCAGAGGAAGGCTGGGCTGGAGCCCGGGATCTTTCCATGAGGTATGGAGCACCATCTGGTCAGGAGGTTTATCACCCGCTCTTATCTTAGCATTTCTCAATGCAGCTTAGAGCTATTAATTCCTTATCTTGTCATCACAGGCTAAATGAAAGTATCCTTCATTATGCTTCCTCCTTCGCAACAAAAAGCTTTTACCTCTTGCTCACCCCCACATAGCTGGCCTCTGTATGTTTCCAAGGACTCCTTTTTTAGCTTCCTAAAAAGGACTTTGGTCTAAAGAGCCCCTGGGGAGTCTGCCTGGGAAAGACCTAGAAAACAATAAAGACTGGCTCACTCTTAATGTGCTGTGTGGGAGGCCCCTGGGTGATCCCCTTAGCTCCAATATAAGTCTCTGGGGGGCCACCCTAAGGCCTAAGAATCTTTGATTCTAGTCTCAATGTTTTTGCCAGGTCAGTTTTTGCAACTTCAGAAGCCCCACCACAACCCTCTTTTTAAACTGCAAATAGGTAGTAAGGTGCAACTCAAATGGGCAGGAAGTGAGTCTATATAGGGAACTAGGATAGAAGATAAGGGAGGTGTCTGTGACTGGAGAAGACACAGAGAACAGAGAACAGAAAGGAAGCTGCAATTTTGCTGGGAAGGTTGCCATGCAGAGATGCCCCAAACCTAGGAGACAAGAGTGTCAGGCCTGGGTCATCCACTTCTCTTGCCTCATTCCTCAGAGTAGTCTGTAAGGAGAAAGAAGAGATCACAGTAGGCCTCTCTGTACTCAGGAGGAAAAGGAACTCCTCTGTTGGGTTGCATTTGGCTCATTCATTTGTTACCTCCAGAGACTAAGAGAAAGGAGAAGAGCATATCTCTTCCACTTTTCCTTCCTAGTCATAGGGATACCTTTTCTTCTAATCCCCTCTGTCAACCTCCCCTCTGGTTTCATTGCCCAGCATTAGATCATATGGCCCCTAAAGCTGCCACTAGCAAGTGGACTGAGACTACTGACTGGTTAGACCATTCAGGACCCGCCCCTGGGAGGGTGGTGCCTTCAATCACAGCTCTATTCTACCTGACCCAGAGTTATCACAGGGCAGTCATTTAATCATGCTTTATCTTTATCACAACCTCTATTGTCAAAGTCACCAGAGCCCCTCCCTTCCACATTTGTGGGGGCCTCATCCTTTGTCACCTATCAACCAATCTTGACACAGTTGATCACTCCTTCCATTTTGAAACCTTCTTTCACCTGGCTTCCAGGACACCACTTTCTTGATTTCTATTCTTCTTTCATTGGCCATTTTATCTCAGTTTCCTTTGTTGCATCCTCCTCGTCTTTCCAACCCCTAAATGATGCAGAGTCCAAGGGCACAGTCTTCAAACCTCTTTTTCCTTTATCTCCATCCTACTCCTTAGGTGAGCTTGCCTGGTAATATGACTTTAAATACTATCTAACTGCTGTGGTTCCCAAATATTTATCTCTAACATGTTCCTCTCCCCTTAATTCCAGACCTATAAATATAACTGCTTAATCAATATCTACTTTTGGACATCTAATAGGCATCTCAAACTTTAATGGCCAAAACCCAGCTATACTTTTAAAACACATTCAGTATCTGAGGAAGCTGGGATGGCTCAGTGGGTTAAGCACTCACTTTGCAGCCCCGGGGACCAAGGATCAAACCCCGGCCCTGGCCCGTGCGGACCCATATGCTGAACTGGGGAGTGCCCCCAGTACAGTTCTCACCAGAGTGAGACCCCAGCCCAGTTCCTGCTCTGAGCAGCCCCGCGCCCACCTGTGGAATGAAACTATGTGGAAAAACCAAGGATGTGCAACTATGGAGACTGTTCTGGGCCCTCCCCCTTCTCTCTGTCTCTGTATCTCTCTCGCTCTTTCTTTCAAAAACAATAAAAATAAATCATATATATGTATATATATATAATCTGATCACATCCTATATTTCTACCACTTGCAACTCTGAGCATCTTTCCTCTAATCTGCAAAAGCGACATTACTCTCTCCTTTTATTTTTACCTCCTAGAGCCAATTATCCTAGAATAGAGCAACCAATTTGAATCTTATAAAACATGTCAGATCATGTAGCTTTTACTGAAAATTCTCCCACTTCTTTTCACACAGGACAAAACCCAAAATTTTTACAAATGCCTGTAAGACCCCACTTAATCAAGAAAGCTAAAGAAAGCAAAGAAGGAGATGACATGAAAAATATGAAAGAACCATGCCACACAGATATCTGGGGGAAGACATCTAGAGAAAGAAAAAAAAAAAACAGTAAGGAGAGAATGTGCTTAGCATTCTCTCTTTCTCCTTCAGGAATAAGACCCTGCTCTTCTCTTTGACTTACTTTCCTATCACTTACCTATAATGAGTTGTGTGCTCCAAAATTCACATCTACTCAGAACCTCAGAATTTAACCTCATTTGGAAAATAATAGTAAGCATACATAATTAAGGATCAAAGTGGGATCACACTGGACTAGGGTAGTCCTAAATCCAATGATTTTTGTCCTCAGAAAAGAAGACCCATAGAGAAACAAAGAAGACAGTCAGGTGAAAACAGAGGGGCAATGGTTGTAATATATTGCCACACGTCAAGGAGTACTTGGGGTCATGCTCACTAAAGGCAGATCTATCCGTCCTTAGAGACTTTAGAGGGAGTGTGGCCCAGCTGATACCTGGATTTTAGACTTCTAGCCTCCAGAACTGTGAAAGAATATATTTCCATTGCTTTAATCCACGAAGTTTATGGTAATTTGTTATAGCAACCCTAAGAAACACATACACTCTCCCTCCCTTATTTGGTTCCAGCCACATGGGTGTCCTCAAGCTCCCCATATGGATATGGAAGATGCCAGCAGGATTATATCAAAATGGCAAGAGCCCTGACCTGGGAGACATGTGACTTTGCCCAAGTCTCTTTTCTTACAGTATAACACAAAATAATCTCTACATTTCCTCTTGTTCTGAGAGCTGAAATTCTCCTAATCAATGATACAGACTCAAGTCAGTGCACTGAGAGCAATTCTCATTAGACAACCTTGGGTTTCTCCAGACTAGAAGACCTGCCCCATATGTGTGCAAAGGAAAAATTCTCATCTCATAGGACACTTGAATGCCATAGGGAAGCTGCTGGAGCTAGACTAGTCCCTGGAAAGAAATGTGGTCCACATTTACTAAAATTGTAAATTTTACAATCCTGTGCAAGCTCTTACTATGGTATCAAGAACTATACCTAATCAATATCTCTGAATGTGAATGGGCTGAATGTTATAAACTACTCACACATGGAACCAAAAATTACAGCAAGCCAATTGACTCAGACACAGCAAGCCAATTGACTCAGACACAGTCTTGTTATGCAACTCTGTTTTCCAAGAACCAAGCCCTCTGGCTGGGAACTCACTTTTGGACATACTTTAATTGAATGGACACCTCTTACAGATGTGCTACTAATGGCTGTCTCATGCACTCCAACAACTTGGAATTAGCTTGAGCAGGACAGGTAGTAGGTTATTACAGCCTTTTAAGAGCTAGAAGAGAAATCCTCAACCCAAACCTCTCTTTTTCTTATTGTTAAATTTATGAGGGTGACATTGATTAGTAAAAATTACATAGGTGTATAATTCTACAGTACTTCATCTATGTGTTACAACGTGTTCACCACCCAGAGTCAGCTTTCTTCCCATCACCATATATTTAGCTTCACCTCCCTTCTCTTCCACCCCCCTCCCCACTTACCTTCAGGAAACCACTAAACTCTTGACTGTGTCCATGAGGTGTTGTTTCTTTGTTGCTTTCAGTTTTATATTCCACATATGAGTGAAGTCATGTGGTTCTTAGCTTTTCATGTCTGGCTTATTTCACTTAGCATGATGATCTCAAGTTCCACTCATGTTGGTGCAAATGGCAGAATGTCATCTTTTCTTATAACTGAGTAATATTCCATTGTATATACATACCACAACTTTTTTATCCAGTCATCTGTCAAGGGGCACTTTGGCTGTTTCCACGACCTGGCCACTGTGAACAGCACTGCAATGAACATTGGGGTACATATGCTTTTACAGATTAAGGTTTTCAACTTCTTGGGTGGATAACCAGAAGAGGGTATCTGTGCTGGGTCATATGATTGCTCTAGTCCCAATTTTCTGAGGAATCTACATACTGTCCTCCATAGCACCAACCCGCTCTTTTTGGGAGCAAGGTGTCAAGGCTTAAGTTTCCAGAGTTATTTGCCCAGGCACAGTGAAAACAAGACTGGAAAGAGCCCTGTCTCCATTTCCAGGAGCATCCCCTCTACTCCATCTCCAAATGTAAGCTTCCTGCACATTACGCTGACTGTAGAGTTCATGCTGAAAACGGGTCTTCTGATCAGTGCTTTTTGCTCTGGAGCGCTAGCTTCTGCCCCACTAATGGAAACACTGCCTGTTCTTGCATGGAGCCACCTTATGTCTTCTAAACCACAGAAGTTAAGTTTGCAAGATTCTTTTCCTTATTTTTTTTTCTTACAGCTCTTTAAAGACAAAAAAACAACTATTTCCAATCTGATCCAAGCCCACAGGATTGTTTTCAATTCCATTCATCAGTATCTCATTCACCCCAAGAGACTATGGGATGTTTCCATATTTACATAATAGGCTCATCATTTTAAGCTCCATACAGCCATCTCTGACATGGTGGCAATTATGCTTCCCTGTGAGCTTCTAAGTTTACTGTAAAGGACAAAAGGGTCTTAGACACCCAGAAAACGTACTTTTTATGGTTTTATAAACTCTATAAAATTATAATTGGATCAAACTTTGCATTCAAAAGCACATTCTTCACAAATATTTTATATGCACATAAAACATTGAGAAAATGTTAACATTATGATCTTAACTGTTTGCACATTGGAACCAGCTAAAAGTTAGGAAAATGCAATCCATCTGTTCTCTTCTTTGAAACTCGATTATTCTGAAAGTATAAAAGAGCACGTCAGGGGAGTTTGACACTGCCCTTTCCCAACTCTTATTATCAGGTGACAGGGGAGTGAGTGGAGGAGGAGAGTCTCATGTGTGTGTTTGCAGGGGGAGGGGGGCAGGGAGAGGTCAGCTGCTTCCTGGACAATCCAGGATCCCTGGCTATAATGGTGAACCTTCTAACAGTTGGCCAAAGAACAGGATGGTCGTGTGGTCCCCATGGCCTACATTCTGCCACCTGAGACTCCTGAGAGTCATTTCACCTATCTGGCCTAATTACCAAGGGCTTAGGAACAGAGAAACCGGCTTTTGCTCTAACCCTAGAGCTTTTTTGTTCAAGACTATCCGTTAGGCAATTATTAGCCTTCCTTATGAAGTGTGAGTGGCCTAATCAGTTCAAACTGAGTGGGGAGTAGCAGAGGCAGGGGAAATGAGGGAATAATCCAAACAACAGCTGACATTTGCTTTCCCAGGGAGTCCTGCCCCTCAGCTCCTGTTTTATCTGTTAGCACAGCAAATTGGCCTTCTCATTATCACATTTACAAAGTGCTTGGCACACACAGAGAGAAATAACCTGGAGAGGGAGAGTCAAGGATGTTGTGAGAGAGGCTAGCTCGCACCCAGGGAGGAACTCACTGTAGAAAAACAAACCCATTTCTTCACAGTCACATTCATACCTGGTGGGAACAGCCCCATCAGGACCAGGCCAAATGCAAAGAGGATTTCTCCCTGGACGATGGGAGTCTCAGGCCAGGAAGACTGGCCATCATGGAGAAAGAACCCTAGAAAGGCCACCAGATCACATTTACCCTCCGCAGAAAGAGATCTATATAGTCTGAGGAATTATTGGAAAGGGAGTTAGCACTGGTGGCAACAGAAGCACGAAGAGAATTTTTTCTATTATTGATAAATAAAGCAGTAGCTCTCAGTTTTCAATATACTTAATCACCTAGAAATCTGTTAAAATTCAGAGTTTTAGGCCTCATCTCACCTATAGAATCTCTGAGAGTGTGCCCAGGAATCTGCATCATAACAAAGGCCATAGGTGTTTCATGAATGATATATTAAGAGAGAGTACTGTAAAACAAATTGTTTAATAAATATTTTACTCATTAAATAGTCTCTCCTGAGTTCAGGGCAAGGAGCCATAAGGAGTGAGCCACATGGAAGTAAGTGACTGAAATAGGGTGGTGAGCCAAAGGAGAAGAGATCAAGGAACTCAGAGACCAGTTGGAGGATCTCAGAGCTTACAGTTTAGTGGAAGAAGTCAGTCAGAGTAACATACAATTATTACACACTACCCAGTGCCACAGCCAGCGAGGCGGGATGAGTGGGAACACATGGAAAGAACCCATAATCCCACCTGAAGGAACAGGAAAGGTTTCCTAGAAAATATAACATCTAAACTGGGGACTAAAAAAAAGGGGGAGAAGTTAGCCAAGCAAAGGGCATCCAGAGGAAAGAGAACTTTGGCAGAATGTATAACTTGTGCATAGTTCCTGAAGTGAGAGACAAGCCAGTGAATTTGAGTCTTAAAAATGGCTCAGAATTGTTGACCATAACATGTGAAGATGGGGGTTGTGAGAAACGGGGCTGGAAATATATGTAAAGATCTATTCTGGTTTGGATTTTTCCTAAAGGAAAGTAAGAAGTCACTGAAGAATAAGGTTATTCTAGATTTGGCTTGGAAATGAAATATGAGAAGCGCAAGATGGAGACAGAAAGTCCAATGAGGAGGTTGTTGTAGTAATTTCTCTCCTCAAACCCCAGTGAAATCTGTAGCCAAAGGCTCTGTCACATTGATTTTTTGTTTTGTTTTGTTTTGGTTTAAGATTTATTGTTTTTGACAGAGAGGGAGACAGTGACAGAGAGAAGGGGAAGAGCCCAGAGCCGTCTCCATAGCTCTACACCAGGGGTTCCCAACCTTTTTATACCATAGGGCGCATTCTAAAATATCGGTAGGGCGGCGGGCACCGGCTATTTCTAAGGGTATTTATTATTGAACAAGAATAAAAAATAAACAAAAATAATTTTAAAATAATTTATTGTACAAATTATATACAAAGAAACATATATACAAAACGTAATACAAAGTAAATAAAAAACACACGTATAATAAAATCATTTAAAAAAAACATAAAAGAAAACATAAAAAAAAACAATCTGTCAGTGTGATCTTTGGCATTGCATTTCATTGGCCAGTGCCTTGTCATTAGGAGAATATGACGACAACCCTGTTAGCAAACAATTATTAAGATGCTCATCGGTAAGTCGAGATCTATATCGTGATTTTATTAAATTCATGTTTGAAAACAAAGATTCGCATAAATACGGTGACCCGAAAAACAATTTGATTTTTTTTTTAATTTTTTTTATATCTTTTTATATTTATAGAGAGTAATTATTTTATCTTCAGTGCATATTTATTTTTATTTTACTTTTGACAGCTAGAGAGAGAGACAGAGACAGAGACAGCTAGAGAACCGAACTGTGGGAACTCCCCAGTTCAGCACGTGGGTCCTGCCTGGGCCGGAGCCGGGATTCGATCCTCAGTCCTTGGAGCCTCAAAGCGAGCGCTCAACCCGCTAAGCCGTCCCGGCTTTCCCACAATTTGATTTTATATGCCGCTTTTTTTAAAAATGGGAACCTTTCTTTGTCAACTATGTTCCATAAGTCCTCTGATATTAAGGATTTTAGCAAAATATCGTTCTTAAGGTTCAAAATTTCTAACTCTAGTTCTTCTGCTTTCCCCTGAACAAGGTCTGCAATACATGCGGCTAGTTCTATTACATTTATTTGGCAAGT
>PVKE010047746.1:0-11821 GCA_004027555.1 Craseonycteris thonglongyai | reverse complement strand
CTGGGGACCAAGGATCGAATCCTGGCCCCGGTCCATGTGGACCAATATGCTGAACTGGGGTGTGCTTCCCATGCGGAAAGCCCCCAGTTTGGTTCTTGCCCCTCAGTTGGGCCCCTGGCTCGAGGGGGCATCCCTCCCATGCTGAAGGCCCCCAGCCCAGTTCCTATCCTGCTAGGCCCCCGCCCACCTGTGTGGAATGAAACCATGTTGAAAGACTGTTGGCGTACAACTATGGAGACTGCTCTGGGCCCTCCCCCTTCTCTCTGTCTCTGTCAAAAAACAATAAAATAAATCTTAAAAAAAAAAAAGAAAGAAAGAAATCTATCACCTAAACCATATAGATGAAATATTTTCTGCTAAACAAAGTATGTCAGAAATGCAGCTTGGTCTTATTTTGGCTTCCTGTAAATACAATCTAATTATAAAGGAAACACACTCCCAAACACTCCCTTTGTACCTATTGAAAAATTGGAAACACTTACAAGATTCAGTGCCATAATGATAACAAAATTGATACAGACAGCAGCAGCAGATGTTGCGAACTGCCAGTGTTGTTTGATGAAATTCCACTTGAACGATGCAAACTGTTCCATGACAACCAGGCGATATACTACAACTGCAAACACTGCAGTGATCACCAAAGAAATCTACAATATGCAAAATCAGAGGAGACATCCATATTTTGCATAATTAACAACAACAACAAAAAAGCAAAACCTTAGATCAAATATATTGCCCCCAAGAGCTAAAAAATTTTATTTTTCCAATAAAGTCTACATAAATTTACCTCTGTCCTTTAAGGAACTAAGTTACATTAGGGTCAAAATAAATAGTATAAGATTTAAGTTATTTTAGTGTGATAGAGTTATCACATTAAAATAAAAATTCTGTTCAAATTTCCACTTTCAAATGAATTCTTCATTTTAAAACAGGATATCCAATTTTATAAGGGCAACTTGTATAATTTTCATCTTATGTTAGACAATCTCTGTTTTGCCCAAAGAGTGTTTTAGCTAAGACTATGCACAAACTCCCTTTGTAATTACTCCATGACCTGAAGTGATTTTTATTTTCATAGTATATACTGCCAAGGTTTGAACAGGATGTGATTTCTTATATCCTTGGGGTCACAAAATGAATTGGTATCCTAGAACTTCCCTCTAAACCTAGAATCCCACAACATTAGACATTAAGGATAAAACTTTACCATGAAGAATATTCCTGAGATAGAGACAAGAAGACGACTGACTTTGTCTGAAGAAGGCTGATGTGGCTCAGGTTTTCCACTGATGGGGTTCACTCTCTCCATCTTGTAATACTTTGCTTCAAACTGTGGGCGGAGTGTTTCCTATGAGAGAAACTAAAGTTACCTAAATATCAAAGAAAAAAATATATTTAAAAATTTCATCTAATAGTTGCTACAAAATTCTTGGATTTTGGGGGAAGCTGGGATTGCTCAGTGGGTTAAGCGTTCACTTTGCAGCCCCGGGGACCGAGGATTGAATTGGGCCCGTGTGGACCCACATGTTGAACTGGGGAGTGCCCCCAGTACAGTTCTCACTGGGTGAGACCCCAGCCCAGTTCTTGCCCTGTGCAGCCCCACTCCCACCTGTGGAATGAAACTATGTGGAAAAATGAATGATGTGCAACTATGGAGATTGTTCTGGGCCCTCTCCCTTCTCTCTGTCTCTGTATCTCTCTCTCTCTGTCAAAAACAATAAAAAAAAATCTTGGCTTTTGGCCTACTTTTATACCAAGTTTTGGCTAAAGAAGCAACCTTTTAAAAATAAGATGCAAATTATTTTCCAATAAATCCTAAACTATATTTTAATTAGCATAATTTTCACTAATATAATTAAAGGAATAAAGAAAACTGTAATTAAAGGAAACATCATATAAATGCTTTGAAGAAATTATATTGTCTCATCACTGATCTCTCTTATCTGCATAAATAAGAAATCTTGTTAGTAAAAAACATCAAGGGAAAAGTTAATGGTGTTTAGCAGCCTCCAACTTTGATGTTAAGGGCATTGAATAATTTTCTGCACCATTTTTCTTCATCCCAGTTTCCTTATCTTCTGTTTTCCTAACACTTACCTCCTCTTCTTCCCATTCAATAAGGTCCCAAGCATAGGTCAGTGTACTTCTTCTCCTTTTCCAAAATTCCAGGAAGACTGTGGCTATAATAATAATAATAATAATATGCTTTTTATTGTTAAATTTATTGGGGTGACATCGGTTAGCAAAAATTATATAGGTTCCAGGTGTACAACTCTACAATACATCATCTATGTGTTGCATTATGTGCTCACCACACAGAGTCAGTTCTCTTTCCATCACCATGTATTTAGTTCCCCCTTCCTCCTCTTCCACCCTTCTCCACTTACCCTCAGGTAACCACTAATCGATTGACTGTGTCCATGAGTTTTTGTTTCTTTGTTACTTTCAGTTTTATATTCCACATATTAGTATTACAATTCTTTACCCAACCATATCACATGCTTTCATTACTGCTTTTCTTTCTTGGATTGATGCATTTTTACCATATTATTAAACTATTAAAGTTAATTAAATTCATACAATTGGAATTTCCTTCTTGCTCACCCGTTTCTCCCTGTCTCTGTATACTGCTATCAGTGTGTGCTTCTAGAGAGGAGTAAATTTTCTCACTAACTTAAATAAGCAGAGACTTTTGTTAGCATGACCCCACAAAGTGATGCTACAAATGAAGGTCTACGTTAGCAAGCTAAATATTTACTGTTCCTTTTGACATGTTCATGCTTATTCAAAATTATGTAAACTACTTAAATAAACCCTTCTCCAGGAATGACAATAAAGGTCAGATGTTTCTTCTCCAGGACTCAGAGAAGAATGGGGTGGAGGAGGGAAAGGAAAAAAGCAAGCGATTACGGTGGAAGGAGAAAAAAAGAGATTTGGAGCATAAGAGGACTCCAGGGGAGAAGGGCATTTTGTTATCAGGGAAAAGCCAGGTAGAAGGAATATTCCAGAAAAGCTGAAGATGATACTGTATAATTCTGTTCCTTAGTAACCATACATTATATTTATTTATTTCTACTCCTGCCTGTCTGACATAAGGACAAACTTTTCTCAAGTTTAAAAGTCTTTCAAAGATGCATATGATGCATCCAGCCCTTGTACTTCCATTTCCTATGTCCATTTCCAGTGGCTTTCCTCTGTGATATAAAGTCAATAGTACAGAGTAACACAATCATACGGTCATGCATGTGTTAATAAAAGAGGTGAGGTTCTATGTTTAGTTTGTTCCTATTTATTTTAAATTTTCAGAAAACAAAGCCCAGAATGGTTGGCACGTGACACTGACCTTTTCCCAAAAATCTGCCATAGGATATGTATTACTTCATTAAAGTATTCCTATAGCTGCTTTTTCTTCCACTTAAATGTAAATTTCTTGAGTGCCTTTTTGCTTAACACTTTTTGCACTTGGCACAACAAAAATGCTCGATGAATGTTTGTTAAATTAAATTGAATGACTGTGATTTATTCCAGTGATTGTGACTTGACTCCTGGTAAAGCATTCCTTCTATTATTCCAGAGCTTTTAAAATTTTTGCTCCATGGAATTTCACTGAAGAAATGAGGAAAAAGAGGAGTCCATTCTTTATCTGTTTTTATATATTGATAATCAAATTCAATTTTACTTGGGGAAATAATTATTAATTTAAAAGTTTTGAAAATGTCTTCAAGGTACTTTGTGTGGGGGGATCGATGGTAGGGAACAAAAAGAGGTCAATTACCAACACAAATGAATTAACTTAATTATGCTTGAATACGGAGAACAAAAAGAAATTCCAAGTATTGTTTTTGTTAAAGATTGAAAGCCTTCTTAAAGCAAGAGCCAGCTGTAACAACAAATTTATCAGAGCAATAACTCTGTGAGATTGCCAATTTGGATAACACCCAGGCAGTAGTAAAGACTTACTTCCTGTTCCCAGATGAATTTTCAGCAACATCCTCAAGCATTGTGCTTTCCCCATACAGTATTACAACATCATTGTACACAAGGTAGAAATAGAAATGTCACTAAGCAGGTTCTACCATTAGCAGAGAGGCTTCAAATGTGGAACACTAAATTTTTATGTCTGGGGAAAGTTACAGTTGTTTATTTGTTTGTTTTAGTTTTTGATTAGCACATTACAAAAATGAAATTAATGGAGTTCTATATGTGAGTATAGGGTAGGATAATCAATATAAAGAGGCTATAAATATCAGTGAGTCAGCAAATTTTGAATATTTGGGCCCAACTGGACTTGGCACTGCCGCACCTAGAACTGGTTAGGTAATTAAGAGCTTCCTGTCTTGTTTATTTCCTCATTGTCTAAGGATAAGATATCTACCTCTCTAACTTAACTTCCAGTTTCTCTCCTCTCCTTTTGCCTCTCTAAAAACATTAAATAAGAAAGAAAACAACAGATAATTAGGTTTTAAGAATGTGGTAGGGCTAGCATTTGAATGCTAAGCACGAAAAATCTTCACCAATTCCTAAAATCAGACTTGACATTTTTCCTTCCTAAGAAAATTCATTTAGAAATAAAGAGTTACACTCAAATAGCATCATGTTAAATTAAAATACAATAATTCTTACCATGATTTTTATGAGAGCAGATTCTTAACTTAAAGAATCTCTCTAAAGCCAACTCTTCTTGTCACTGAATGTACTACTGGCATTTGTATATTAGACATCTCAGTAACACTGGTTAAAATTTAAATGGATACTTTCTTTTTTTATTAAAAGATTTATTTTATTGTTTTTGACAAAGACAGAGAGAGACAGAGACAGAGAGAAACAGAGAGAAGGGGGAGGGCCCAGAACAGTCTCCATAATTGTACATCATCAGTTTTCAACATGGTTTCGTTCCACACAGGTGGGTGGGGGCCATGTGGGCCAGAACTGGGCTGGGGGCCTCCCGATGCCCCCTCAAGCCAGAGGCCCAAACCAGGGGGCAAAAAACAAACTGGGGGCCTCCCACATGGGAGGCACATCTCAATTCAGCGGATGGGTCCACATGGGTCAAGATTCAATCCTTGGTCCCCGGGGCTGCAAAGTGAGCGCTTAAACCACTGAGCCATCCTGACTTCCCCTAAATGGATACTTTCAATTGAACTGCTAACGAACTTAGAGGAGTCTACACAAATAAAACTTGTCAGCTTTTGCTTTATAAGTTTCATAAAATACGAGGGAGGGCCGATAAATTTTGCCTCCACTGTAATTAGAGCTGTCTGGATATAACCCGTTCTATGTAGTCACATGGAATCTCCCCTCCATCAATCTCAACTTTTCACGCACAGATGCTTACATTTTTCAACCAGTGCACACTGAAATGAAAGAGTGTTCAGACCAAAAAACAGTCTATATGATCTGAGTTCTGAAGTTTTTCGGCTGAGGTGATCCCTTATGGCCGTATTAAATAGATTGCCTTTGTTCTTGAAGTTATAATGATGGGCCCAAGTTTCATCACCTATAATGATCTTTTTTTAAGAAGTCCTCACCTTCTTTTCATATTTTTTTTAAATATTGGAGGAATATTTTCTGCTGTTAAGAATTCAATAACAGCATGCTGTTTGAACCGGACATCTGAACACTCTTCCATATTCTAGCTCCCCAGCTCCTGGGTGGCAGAGTGGCCTTGAGTGTCTTTGACAGTTCACTAATGCAATGTTGAGTCAGGGATACATTTAGTTTGAGTATAGTACAACATACTTGTGTGGTTTGCAGGTAGTTCCCCATATTGTTCAATTATCATTAACTATCCTAATATAGTAACGGATTTTGAGGAAATTCTTTCCAGGTCATATACTAATTCTTTTAGGTGTCAGGCCAAGGGTTGTATGACAAGACACACATGTTCTGTGGGTTTCAGCACTGATAATGGAAGAGAAATAAGAGCTAAAATATATGGACCCAGAAACTACTCTATGAAACATTATTTCACAAATTTCAACTCACATGTAAAACACACTAAAGATTTTCCCGAATTTACAATATTAAAAAATGCACATGACATGACCAGTAATAAATTAAAAAGTTGAAATAAACTTTTCAAAACTATCAATAATAAAAAAATAATTTTCAATCAACTATGCTAGAGGAAAAGACTAAGTTATATTTCTGTGCTTTCTATGAAATATTTTAAAACATATGCAGAAGTAAAAAATGCAGACAAAAATGTAGAACAGGAAGTGTTACAGAGATGAGCTAGGCAATTAATTAAAAAACTGTTACTTTTCTGAACTTTGAATCTATGTATTTGGAGCTTTTTAAAACTTGTGATTTTTTTCCCCCAGTTTAGTTACTTTTATACTTCATTTTGTATTCTTTATTTAAAGAGAGGTTTTAAAACAGTGTATCTCTTCCCATAAACAGCTATAATGAGTCAAAGGCATATGCACCCGCTATCCTATGTGTTCTATGCATTTATTCTTGAACCTCACAACTTCATGTACAAGAACTGAATTTACTGCAATTTTACTAGCAAGGATACCAAAGTTCAGAAATAATGAACTTGCCTGCAAATGAACTTGCCTCTGTAGCCCAGGTCACTCTGACTCCTAAAGGCAAGTTATGGGTTTAAAGTATTTATTCAAAGGAGGGGATGTGCAACCACCCTAGGAGTCCTGTTGACAGAGTCTCTCCCAATTCAGCACAAAAATATCTTCCTTTTTCTATAGCTAAGAGCTTCTAAGAACTGTCAACTTAGGTAAAAATAATCATGTTTTCATAGTTCTCTATAAAGGTTTTAAGGTGCTTATCGTACTTTAAATAAATGTGAAAGCCACTTGTCACTGCTATTTGCTGCCTGGAAACTTGACTTCAAAATCCCCTTCAGGTCTTGAGTAAGTTTCCCGTCTCTTCTGCTCCATCTTTTGAGCCAAGGAACAAATCAAGACGTCTCTTCAGAGCACTCAGACCTATCACAGGTCTCATTCTTCCCTCCCTCTGCCTCTCTCCAGTCACGGCTCAGTGCTGAGCCGACTCAGCCAGTGAACTCTGTGCACTGTTGCTGCTGCGGTGGTTATTTAGCTATCACAACTTTTCTAACGAGAAAGAAACGAACTAGCGATGCCAGAATTTTCTACTTATCTGCCTTGATACTTTTGTTTATTTTTTAGAAAGCATTAATAAATCACTTGAGTTTTTTCCTGAAGGTGGTGAAATAAGTTATTTATTGTCAATCTGCCAATATTGCCATTTTATTATATGTATGCCTGATTGTAACTTCATTTATTCAGTTCATATAAACATAGATTAAATAGATGATAAATTGGGCAATAGTAATCTAAAGGGGTTAGAGTCTATAATGACATGAGGGGTCTAAAATAAGGAAATATCTATAACACTGTACTCCATCATATAGAAATGAATCAGTTGTGTGGAATTCCCACACTACAGAATACCTTATACCTGTTACAGAGAGCAATATTATTTCCTAGCAGGCTGCTACCTGAAGGGATGAAAAGCTGTTTGGGGTGCTAGGAATAAGAGGCTTCAGAACTTGTCTATCAGCAGAAGCCTGGTGGCAGCCCAGAACTCTCCATCTATAACAAACACCTTTCTGTCCCTTCTTCACTCACACATGGGCCCATCAGGACTAAATCATTGTGCCCCTTAATTCTATTCCAATCAGTTAACTCAAGAAGACCAGAATTTTCAGATTATCCCTTAACTTTTGGATTTTGATCCTCTAGTTCTAGAAAAATGGCAACTGACTCTGTGATCACCTCCCATGCCTTTCTTAAAACTCTTTGGGATATTACTATACCGTCTTTTACTCAAAGTCATCACCAGTAATGTTGCATGTCCTCTTACCTTATTACTCTAACTGAAACCTAGTTCACCCTGATCCCACTTTCCATGTAGCATGCTCAGATAATGGCTATTTGTCCCCTATACCAATAGGAACCGAAAATGAGGTAGTGGATTTCTTGCTCCTCATTGATGCTTCAAGATCATTTTCTCTCCCTCCTCAAAGATTCACAGATTTGAGTTTCACATTATCAGTCCATACTTCCTAGTATCTCTTCTCATGTAAGTTATCTAACACTCCCTGGAATACTTTCCCAAATTCTCTGAAGATTTTTAAACTCTTGGCTTAATGTAACCCTTATCAAAATAACTTCTAAAATAATCCTCTGAAGTTACAACATACACGGGTCATCTTTCTAGGGATGCTGTCTTTTCAATTCTTTCATCTCTATCAAAATTCTTCTCTCCTACCTCACTAATGTATGTCTATACTTTTGATCAATGACTGCAACTCTTCCATGATCTCTAATTATCATCCCAACCTTCAAGCTCACTCCTCTGCACTCCCAATTTCAACATTCCCTTGACCCAAATTTTCTTTCTCATTATTATTAGTTTCAGGCATGGAAAACAACATAATGATTAGACATCAATCCACTGGCCTTTGATCCAGATTTTCAATCCACTGACCCTATTGTATTTTCATTGTCCTTTCCTCCCTCCATACTCTCATTTCCTTATTTATGTATCCTAACGGTCAATCATTATATTCACTCATTAGTATATACCTTCAACTCTCTAGCTCTTGTCTCAGTTTGCCATAAACTCATAGTTTGAATATGACCCTAGTTAAAAACAATAGTCTATTTACTGTCTATCTTTATCCACAAACATTAGCATTACTGGAGAAAAACACTGCTATGCTGGGTGACTTTTGCTACTTTAAAATGACTTGAGTGGATCCTTGAGGCTGCCATATTGTCATACTTTCTCTTCTGTCTTTCTTTTTTTTTTAAGATTTTTTTATTGTTTTTACAGTGAGACAGGGACAGTGAGAGACAGAGAGAAGGGGAAGGACCCAGAGCAGTCTCCATAGTTGTACATCATCAGTTTTTGACATTGGTTTATTCCACACAGGTTGGCAGGGGCTGCACAGGGCAGGAACTGGGCTGGGGGACTCCTGAATGGGAAGTACACCCAGTTCAGCACAAGGGTCCACACAGGCTGGGGCCAGGACTGACACTCAGTCCTTGGACCCAAGGGCTTCAAGGTGAGTGCTTAACTGGCTGAGCCATCCTGGCATACCCTCTTCTGTCTTTTAACATCCATACAAACTGTATCTATCCATTAATCTACACTTGCGCTCATCGCCTTTATATTCTCACTTGCCATTTTAAGACTTATGCACACCTACCGTAGCTAAATCAATTGAACTAGTTCCTATCTTATCACCTGCTAAAGGAAATAAAGGATCTATATGCATAATCATATAAAGGTGTTCAAGGAACATCTTTAAGTGGAAAAACAAAACAAAACAGATTTTAAATTTGAATGAGCAAAAAGTTAGAAAGATATTGTAGGTAAAATAAAAGTGAGCTTGCAGATGTCTTAGGTTTAATATATTCACTAATTTTTGTTATTGTTGTTAAACATATCTATTTGTTCATAAATCCATTCACTTGTTTATTCATTTACTTATACATCTATTTACCATTTTATCCTGTTCCAGGAGTTATTTTAGCTCAGTGAATAATGAAGAAAGCAGAAAAAATGCTTACTTTCACCAGCATTCTGGTATAGGTACAGTCAATAAATTACAAAAATAAACAAGAGAGGGTAATGTTAAATGACAGTAAGTGCTGTGGGGAAAATAGGGCAGGAATAGGAGATGACAGGTCTTTAAATCTATTTCCATTTTATTTCTACCTCAGAATATTATACTTAACATTGATGTCTGAAGTGTTTATTGATTATCTTGTCATACTTCTCTGAAACAACAAAGAATATAGATAGAAATTAAAATTATTTTAAAATTTTCTTGTGAACATGAGGCTCATAGTCTAAAACACAATCTGGATTGAGTTTCATTACAATTAAAATAATAAACTATATTCTAAAATTTAATAAATATTAAAGTACCGGTAAAATAAAAAATTATGACAGTATCTATTAAGAATATCATGGGCTTCTTGTTTGTTTGTCAGTTGGCTCATGTATCCATGGATACCTACTACTTCTTACTATAATACAATGAGGTACATTTCAACGTAAGCTTAGTATTTTGTCTTTATGAAGACATTTACTGAGAAAACATGTTCATATATACATGTATTGATAAAAATGCAACAGGCTTTATTATCGTTATGTCATTCACTTCTTTGAACCATGGCTAAATAAACTTTGCAACTTTGCAATTTATCACCTTTGCAACCTTCCTTAGCTCCCCATTTATGTACATATGTGTATAGTATGTATCTGTGCAACATGTATATACTGTGTCACAACTTCTACTTAACAAAGGGTATAGTCCTAGACAGCACCAAAACAGAATGCCTAACCTTTCTATAAAGTTATAGTTAAATGAAGAAAATCATATTATAAAACTATATGACTTAATAGGACATAAGATAAGCTTATATGTTAAACAACTGTTAGCATTCCTGAGAATGAAGCCTCTATTTATCTTCTTACAGAATACTGTAATAACTATTATCATCCCTAAAAATTTTTTCTTGCCATCACTTCCACTGCATGTATAAAGATTATCACGGAAATATCTTCAAAGAATATAATCATGTTATTTACTATTTATCAAATATTTCTTTGTTGCTCAAAGTGTCCATGTGGAGATAAAATATGAATTCAATTTGTCTCCTGTTACAACCTCATAATCTGCAATTAATGAATTAGACTTATGGGTACTAATTTCCTACATGTGACATCAGTGTCAGGAATGTAAAAATGATACCATTTTAGATCCAGAAAAATGCTTTGATTTTATTTGAGGCATGGTTCCAAAGTACTTTCTGGTTCTGTTTTCAGATCCATCAGTGGTAATAGTGTGTTTTCATGATATGGAAAATCTACTTCAAGTGGTTCCATCATTTTAGACAAAGGGAAGGTGTTTCTTGTTCCAATAGGTATCATGAGACTTAATTAAGGGGTGTAAAGCAACTGGTTAGTGCTAGATGAAAGGCACCATAGTAAGTAAATACAAAATAATTATGTAAGCACTGTACTGTGTGTCATCTCAGCTGGCTTGGCTGATGAAACTGTCAGGTAATTTTTCCTTAAGGTTGAGTTATTCTGGAGAAACAGGGTCCAAAATGAGATTGGTTTTTCCTAGAACATGGTATATACCCGGAAATGTAGGTCAGTGAGACTTATTAATTTGGCAAGAAATTACTTTTTAACTCCAACTCAGGTTTTCACAAAGGTTTCTGATTACAACAAAGTGAGCAAAGTAAGGACTAAGGCATTAAATTTATGCCTTGTTTTCATTTATAACTTTACTTCCAGATGTGCTCGTGACAGGAAAGGTAAATAGGGTCTATCTCTAGGGTCAGTTCTAATCAAGGTGTTATGGTCCTCGGGAAGGCAATGATGAAAAGAATTGTGAAGTGTTGACTAGGGTCTTCAGAAAAGAGGATCATGGGAGATGAGCTTTGGCTCTTGTGGCAGAGAAAGCAGAGAGCTATAGCAAAAGTGCCTTGTAATTATAGCGTAGGCCATAATTACTATGCCAAGTCAAAAAATGGTAATGATGTGTATATATATATATATGTTATATATACACACACACATACATATATGTATATATGTATATGTGTATATATAACATGTATATATGTATATATATGTGTGTGTGTGTGTGTATATATATATATATATATATATATATATAACATGCATATACATCTATTTCATATATATATATACAAAACTTCCCAAGGGTATGGACACCCAATCCTGTCAAGCCATGTTTGGTTCTCTTAAGTACAGACATAAAATGTTTTTAAGTTGGATTTTTTTTTCTCTA
>PVKE010047745.1:0-11821 GCA_004027555.1 Craseonycteris thonglongyai | reverse complement strand
ATAGCCATTCTAACAGGTGTAAGATGGTATCTCATTGTGGTTTTTATTTGCATCTCCCTAATTGCTAGTGAAGTGGAGCATTTTTTCATATATCTGTTGGCCATATGTATGTCTTCACGAGAGAAGTGTCTCATAACAGGTTTTTAAAAGCACCCAATGCCTTTTAGAAATAGGAGTTCAGAAGCTAAATTAAGTCAAAAAGTCGTGATCAATGATGACAACTGACCTTAGGAAACATACTGCAGAGATACTGGCCCTCGGAAGAGAAACTGGGCTTCTATTAGAAAATTATTGCATTTCTTTATTTAATTACTGTGAGCAAATCCGGTTTTTTATAACTATATGAGGTCAACCTGCTGTCTATACAGAATGGAATTAGAACTGCAGCCACACAGATCTGCTAGCTCATCTTGATGGTGTTGGTCACATTTTCCCTGGGGAGCCAGGGGCGTGCTAGTGGAGTCAAACGTCACTCTACAAGAATGAGCCATCTCAGCTCACAGGGAACTGATGAGAATCAGTGCACAGGGGAACTCAGTTCACTTTTTTTCTTATGACATAATGCTGCTTTTTTGGTGATAAAATTGTTACTTGCTCATTACAAATTCATTCATTCATTCATTCACAAATAGTTCTTGAATACCCACTATATGCCGAACACTATTTTAGGCATCTGGGGGTATAGCAGTGAAGAAAACAATTCCTGTCTTTGCAGAGCTTACCATCTAGCAGGGGGAGACAGACAATAGACAACAGACCTAGGAAAGCAAGCATCCAGCTATACAGTATGTTAGAAGGTGAGACATGCTATGGAAAGTAGAGAACCTTGAACAGGATACAGAGGCTCAACACGCCAGGGGTTGGAAGAGCCAGGTTGGAATTTTAAATGCTGTGGCCAAGGTAGCCCCATTGGGAAGACAACATGGAGCAGAGACTTGAAGATAAAAGAGTTGGCCATGCAGCTGCCTGGGAGAGCGTTCCAGACAGAGGGAAGAGCCAGTGCAAAAGTGGTAAACTGGAAGCCGGCCTGATGTATTTGAGGAACAGCAAGGAGGCCTTAGAGGCTGGAGAGTATGCGAGGAGAATAATAGGAGACGAGGCAGGAGAGGTAACATTAACTAATTTATTCAAGGCCTTGCAGGCTGTTGTAAAGATGTTTGGGCAAAACAGGGAGCTGTTGAATCTTGAGTAGAGGAGCAATGTGATATGCACTATGTTCTGAAACGATCCCATTGTTTCTGTGTTGAGAATACACTGTGGTAGAGCAAAGGCAGATGAAGGGTACTAAAAGAGATGATCATTTTTGGAAATTCTAGGGAGAGATAAGGCGGCTCAGGGGAGAGCAGCAATAGAGATGGTTAAGACATGGCCTGAATCACGGTCAATTCTGAGGCAGAGTCAACAGCTTTTGCTTTTGGATCAAATACAGGGTGTAAGAGAAAGGCAGAAGTCAAGGACGGCGTGCAGGTGTTTGGCGTGAGCAACTAGAAGGATGAGTTGCCATCACCTGAGGCTGGTTGGAGCAGCCTTTTAGGGGCTGTGACCATTCGAGTGATTCTGAATGCAGAGATCTATTCTGGAGTTAAGTTCTGGACACATTAAATGGGAGATGTTCATGTGGTGGTTGTGTGAGCAGGTAGCTCTCTGAATCTGGACTTTGGAGCAGGGCGAGTGGTCTGGAGACAGAAATTTGAGAGGTGTCAGAACACTGATGGTAGTTAGAGCCTCCTTCCTTTAGGTGAACTTTCTGGGCTCAAAGTTCTTGCTGCATCCAAAGCACATTCAGGTGTTTCATATGTACCTCCACTCTCTCCTCTAGAAAGGGGTCACCATCTGGAATCCCACCAGTAGTGTCTAAGAAAGCCATTTGTCCCTAAATATTGCCCCTCTTTTTAATATTGGCCAGACTGATGGTCGAAAGCTACTTCACGTCATAGTTTACAAGTCAGTCAAAATGAAGAGTGAGTTCCAAATTCTTAGTAGCCATTTGCCTTCTTTGAAAATTGCCTATTTACACCCTTTTGTCAGGATTTCATATTTTGTATCCTCATACACTAGCCCAGAGGCGGGCGCCCCATAAGCACCACAAAACAACCCAGCAACGAGAAGATCCCTTCCATTACGAAAAAAGCTCTAAACTTTGTTGAGTCATATTTTACATATTATTCATCCATTTCAAATGTATAATGCAATAATTTTTACAGAATTTACCAAGTTGTGAAACCACCACCATAAATAAGTTCTAGAATACTTTCACCACCCCAATCAGATCCCTCGTGCCTGTTTATAGTCGCTGTCCATTCCCACCCCAGCCACGACTTCCTCTCTCTAGACCTGCCTTTTCTGGACATTTCATATGAGTGGAATCATACAACACATGGTCTCTCATTCCTTGCTTCTTAAAAGCAACTTCTTTTTAGTAGGTCCTCATTCACCAGGTTTTAACTCCTGCATCTTCTCTGCCATTTACCCTCTAGAAAATCTTGATTCAGGCAAACAGGCTCTTTTGATAATATCTTTCTCACTTTCCTTCAGGTCACACTGAGTTATCCTGAGGAGATGGTGGCCCATAAGGCCCTACTAGCATCTCACTCACCCTCTCCCCTCACATTATTCCAGCAAATCCCCACTATTTCTTCCAGTTTAGGCTCTCGTCACCCTGGCTTCCTCTTTACCGCCACAGTCCTCCCGTGACTACACTGGGCATTCTTTCCCATTTGGTCTCCTAGATTCTTTTCACTGTTGCATTATTATCTTAAACCAACCTTGCTTGGGAAAGAAACCTTTCCTCATTAGCACTAATCAGGCAAAGGCTCTAAACACCACATTAATGTAATAGTGTATAATATTATCACATGCTAATATATTCATGTTATTATGTCATAACAACTGCATTGCATTCTTTATTTCCTCCCTGTTCTTTTTGTCCAGGACAGAATACCGGGGACTACTGGACCCAAAGTCTCTTGTATACTTTGCCTGGATCAGTGCTAACAAAGCTTCCATCCCTCCCTTGTCTTTGCTATGACTCGCCTCTGAAGCTGAAGATAGTCCAGGTCTGAAAAACAAAAAACCCAAGGCAGCCCACACCCGCTTGCCGATGCCTCACAGTCCAGCCTTGCTGGGTGCATTTCCTGTGGCAAGTCCTGCGCTTTCCCACATATGCTGTCGTCCTTGGCCTTACTTTGGAAGAGGCTGCCATCAACACTCAAGGATAACTAAAGGCAGACCGTGTCCCAAATATTACGTTCAATTTATTTTCTAACCCAAGGGCCACCAAGCCCTGAAAAATGTGTCAAAAATGACTCAGGGACTGAGTTCAATATTGCCCCTGCCACATCCCCAGGTTCCTCCATAGTGGAAGCTGCAGGAAGCCACGAGAGGAACATATACGCTCCCTTTCTGCCTTCACAGCCCCAAAACCAGCCAAATCTGAGGGCTCACAACCAGCCATTAATCCTCAAGCCTTCACATGGCACCAGTCAAAAGACGGTCACCCCTTTCCCTTCCCTAGAGGTGATTTTTAAAAAAGGGAGACTCCTGTAGGTCTACGTATCTCAGAACGCACCTGATGCCACTCACACACTAATTCAAACATCGCTGAAATATCTGTATTCTCCAGTTCCCACCCTCTTTCAAGTGGATCCAGCTCTGTCTTGAAACAATTTCCCCAGCTTCTTTCAATCCTTCCAAGGTTTGTTCCATTGGCTTAGCCAGAGCCGGCACCAACCTCGTGCCAAAGCTGGTTTCACTTATGTCAAAACAGCTTCCATCAAAATATAGTAGGCTTCTTTTCTGAATTTTTTTTCACTGTTTTGATGTCAGCAAAGAAAAGACACTTATGAAATTGCAAAATGATTACCTCTATCAATGTGTTCTGACTAATGCCAAGCCCTGTTCTTCTCCTGAATCTCTTCTTAAAGGGTATTGAGGCTTTTTAATATCTGATTTTACTTCTTCTTTCTTCTCAAAGGTTTTCTGGCAGGCATGGTTGGGTTGAACAGGTCTCATAATCTAAAGGGTAATGTAGAATGACATTCTAAGTTTTGCAACCTTCTTCTTCAAGCAAAGGGTGCTCTTTAGAAGCTGGATTTATTGGATAGTTTCCCTGTGGTTCATCCATCTGCCTGATCCTCTAGGACTCTTGTTGGTTTGGAGAACTTCAATTACAAGAAAGCCAAATCAACAAAACTCTAGCCTATGAAAACAGATGCGCAAGTCCTCACAGATGTGGAGAGAACAATTTTTATATCTTGGCTTCCAATCAGTGTACTCTTCATGGGTCTGTTGACCAGTTTGTAACTGTGACATCATCAAGTATCTTTATGACCCCTGATTTTTCACTTATGTTCAGACAAGGAAAATGCAGAGGCATTAGTATTTATCTCCTGGGATTTAAAAAAAAACAAACTGCAAGTGAAGCATTAAAGAAACTGTAAATTATTAGATGCACAAGCATAAGCAGTGATATGAAAATGCAAAGCTTGCATTTAATGGTGTGTTTATATTAGAAGCTCCCCAAACTAACATGAGTTATAATAGACAAGGGGGACAGGTACCAATATTGATTAAATTGTAACTATATGTTACATACCAAATTAATTACACATGCACATCATCCCATTTCATCTAAATCAATCCCATTAAATTGTCTACATTATAATCCCATCTTTTAGAGATGAGAAAACTAAGGCTTAGAGATTAACTTACCCAAGGTCACAGAGCTGTTATGGGTGGAACTGGGATTCAAATTTCTATCTGATTGCAAACAACCTGGGCAATGACTTTGGGGACTCACTGTTGTAAAGTCCCATTCTATTGTTCATTATGATTAGGTTTGGATCAAGGAAAAGGGCTGTAACTTCTAACAGCCAAAAGAGGCCTCTCCTTACATTAATATCACAAGAGATTCCACTTTGGTGATATGTTAATACCCTAAATATGTCTCACGCCCATAAGAAAATGGCCTTTGAGAAACCAAGAGGTAATTTTAGGCAGGCCCAGAAGGCAGGTGAGTATCTGGGAGAGGTGAGGTAGTTTTTCAGGGTGTGGGTAGAAGTGGCCAATTGCCCCAATTCCATCTCTCAGCTATGAGCTTGAGACAGCCCCGAAGAATTCTGCAAAAGTGGAGGCAATATTTGAGCAGATTACCTAGAATCAGAGGACTAAGGAACCAACCTAGCCCCCAGCCAAGACCAAACAAAATGGCTAACACAAGAGTTACCACTCTAGCTGGCCTCTCCCCTCTGTACTCTGGAGCCCAGACACCTCTCCTGCCTCCCGGAACCCTCCACGATGCCCCTACTCCAGACCAGCACTTATCAAGGATAGGTGAACACTGGACACCCCTCCCTCTACAGTGAACCACCCCCTCCTGACTGCAGGCAATCTGACACTTTCTGGCTGCAAGCAAGAGATATCTTAACACCATATTCATTGCTCCTGTGGATTCTTGTGGAATAAAACATGCTGTTGTTAGTGACGAGCCAAAAGAAATCAGAATAAGGGAGTGGCAGAAGAATCCCTGGGCTGAAGTACCACTTACATCCCCCTTCAAGTAAAGACTTCTGTCCAGCTGTTGAGAAATAGGTTAGCTTATGACTTCCAGCTATAAGCCTTATGAGAGTCTACCTCAGCTTTCAAGTCAAGGTCACGCTCTTCTGTTGCAATTCCTGGCCAACGTCAATCAAGATGGCGAGACTGGGCTGGCCATTGCCACCCAGGGAAGGATGCCTCTAATGGGCAAGCCTCGCTCCAGAGCTCCCTGTTGGGCTGACCCACTTCCTCGGACCAGCAGTACAGTGTGCCGGCTGCCCCTACCTCGTCCTGCTTCCTCCCTTTTCTGTTCACAGGTGTTACCCCTACAGACACTGTGCAATCTTAGCTCTAACTCAGCATTTGCTTCCTGGAGAACCCCATGTGAGAGGGCAAGATAATAAGAATTAACAAAATAATCCCAAAAAGGAGATCATGGGAAATAACAGTAGCCAAAAATGTCCTGTCAGAAATGAATAGGACTCTGCTAATTTGGGTGTAGCAGCAGCCAGCACAGCATTCTTGAGAAGTCAAGTTGGATGAATGGCATTCACAAAGATTTCCTTTAAATCTGTTGGCTGGTAGCAGGAAAAACCAATAGCAATCCCTAAATAGCTTCAGCAATATTCACCCCAATATCAATTATATCCAAACACATTTGGATATAGTTGATATTGGAGCAAGATCACACTTGGTTCAGGTGTCAGCATTGCCACTTGGGCCCTTGGGCAGGACACTTAACCTCAGAGCCTAATCTCTTAGTCTCATCTAACTATGGGGTTTTGGGGGAGGATTAAGTGGGATAAAGGACTAAGCTGGCTGGTTTGCAAGATGGTTTCCTGCCTGGCACCTAGTAAATGCCAATGAATATTAGTTCCTTTCCCTTTCAGAAACTTGCTAAGTAATCATAGGTCAGCCAGTTAAACTTGTTTGCAGCTATTGTCCTGGATGAAATCCTGGGAAGGCAAACCCGCAGAAGGGAGTGATCAAAGCCGATTCTGTGGTCAGAATGGGCCAAAGAGAACCACAGTTACGTAGGGAAAAAGGAGTGCCTGGAAAAACCAAATCCACAGAAACAGGCAGAGAAGAAGAAACAAATCCAAAAACTACAGCTCTGAGAAGGTGGGGGCAAATGTGCCTTAGACACAGGGCCTTGTTGGCCGCGTGAGGCAGAGACATTTGGAAGGTCTCGTGGACCTATGTCATGGAGCTGAGAAGTACACACATGTGCGTCAGGGGTGTGGGGGAGGAGATCAGGCTAGTGTAGACAGAGCCTGGCCACTGCAGGCCATAATCTCTGCTAGAGAGAGATGAGACAGATGTCTTTCAAAACACGAATCAGTGGTGGCCTCCTGTTTCATTTCCATGGCCATCTGGCCAGAGTCAGGCTCCTAGAGCCACTGCAAGCTTTCTGGCCTGACCTGAACTCTGAGGACGGTCCCAGAGGTCCTGGAATTGCCCCAGAACTCAGGGTGGAGTCTGGGAGGCTGCCCATCCGAACCATTCTGTGACATGGGCTGACCCCTAATATCCTGTAAAATATGTGGGCTGCTCACACTGATATATGCAACTGCCACAAATAAATCAGATGCACGTGTGTGCAAGCAGAGACGCTGTCTCTCCCAGCCTCCACCCGTCCCTGACCTACCTTTCCTCCATTTGTCATGAGTATCTGGAGGATGACCCTCCCTTTTGGTTCAGCTGCCTCCTTTACAAAGACCTCTTTCACTTTTCTGAGGTAAGAGTTTCAAAAGCCTGGTTGTTTTAATATTAAATGTTTCAACATATTACAAGGTCATTAGATAGTCAACGTTATGCTGGTTTTTTAGCTGTCTAGAGAGGGTCTGCAGATACATGATTTCAGTTCCAGGGGAAAGTTCTTCCAGCACGAACAGCCAGCTCTTCTGCTTTTGTACAAGGTACATGCAGGTGTGGACATTTGAGTCACAAGCATGTTTTAGAATATGAGGAACTTACTTCCTTACCAAGAGTTCGCAACAGGAAATAGCTGCCAGACGGCACACACTAGACTTGGAACTCTCCGACTTAGAGTGAACGGAAAACATCCAAAAAACAAAATCAGAGCCATGAACTGCTTGGAAAAACAAACATAAAAAGCTATTTCTTGTATTGCACACCAGGAAGGCTATGCTCTGGAAGAATCTGGAAGGGGGAGAAACAAAAGTATTGACCAGAGGAACTTCTCAAATCTAGAGGAGAAAACACAGAGCTTTCCCTGGTGGCCTTGTTCCATTTAGACTCACAGATACTTTTCACAGGTAAAGGGGCACCTTAACTTATCCAGAGCCCCATGCTGGAAAGCAAACTGCATCCATTTTTCACAGACTGAAGCTCTGAGGATGGCAGCAGTCCTGGGTCAGGGGTTGGGGCACCCAATTAGTCAGATCCCTAACGGGCTTGATGCAGGTTCCAAGAAAGAGTCAGGACATGTGTTGTCAGGAACAGCGCAACACTCAATTACTACGGGAGTTTTTTTTTCCCCCCTCCTTATTAACTAACACTTTGCATCCTGAGTTCTCTTCAGTGATTTCCCCCTAAACCTAAAGGGACTTATTGCAGTCTTTTAAAATTATCTCATAGAGCTTACTGAGAGCATGAAGAAGAGATTGATTTATTTACCCTCTCTGTGTAACTTCCTCCAGGGATTTACATAGTGGCACCACCTGTTCTCAAAAGTACTCTCTCCCAGTACTTTGAACAAAAAAGGGGATCCCAGATATGGTGATGGAAGGCAAAGAAGTTAAGTTCAACAAAGAAGATCTGTGGAAAATTTCAATATTGCTGTTTCTTAAAGAACTGAAAAGAAGTGTCCTTTGGATTATCAGGCACAAAATTTATAAGGTCCAATTTCATTAGCAATGTCTTAAAAAAATATAAATTAATATGGGAGTATGTACAAAGTGGCCTCTTATGACTGTTTCAAATGGCTAAAGTTCCTGATCAAGTTGTCTACAGAAAATGTCTGCTTTTCAAAGTTTAAATGTCCCAATTCTCTCTGCCCATGGGGCAGAGATGAGGAATAGAAGGAGAAAAAAAAAGGGGGAGGCACTTTAGAGAAAAAACAAATAGTAAAGTGAGTTTTCAGATTTCATTCTTCTCTTAAATCCCATTGAATCAATTACTGAAGCTGTATTTGAAATGCCCTACCTCAGATTTCAAGACAATATAAAGACATCACTAAGACACCGCTGAACCCAACCACAGACCCTTCCCAGTTTCCAAAGACATGTGGAGGCTGAAGAGAGAGCACTCAATAGCTCCACCCCACTGCTCCTTCCCCCCCAGATGGGGAGGTACCAGTCAGACCTTCAATAGCAGACTAAGAAAGGCATCAGTCTTGTGCCAAAGAACAGATTTTCTCTGAAAATTAAGGGGATGATATAAAGAGAATAGGTTCAAAAACGGAGTCCAGGCACTGGGCTCTGTGCTGACAAAGCAGTGAAGAAGGCCGTCCACCTGTCATTAATTAAAAAAATTAATGTGTCAACTATATAATTAATTATACCAATTCTATTATTGAAATAACATTTTATGTAACATAAAATAGTACTATATGTAATAATACATGTTAAAATGTATTAGTAATTAGGTCAAGGCTTAATAAAATAAAAAAAGTGAATATTCAAAAAATGACACATACAGTATGAATTTATAAGCTACAAATTTAAAAATGACATTAGTTATATGAAGAATGTTCCACCAGAAGCCCAGTTCACTTCAGAAGCTTCTAAGAGAGGAACTGGCCTACTTTGGGAGTGGATGTGGACATGCAAGGCTGTCCTCGGGAAGTAACAGGGCTCAGGGGCCCAGCAGGTTAGCTCGGCCAGCAGGAGGTGGCGGGAGCACAGGGTCTGAGAGGAGAGAGCATCCAGGCAGCAGTTAAGACCGTGTGCAGGGGAAGCCGGGATGGCTCAGTGGGTTAAGCGCTCACTTTGCAGCGCTGGGGACCGAGGATCGAATCCTGGCCCCGGCCCGTGCAGACCCATATGCTGAACTGGGGAGTTCCCCCCGTTCAGTTCTCTCTCGCTTTCTCTCTCTATCTCTCTGTCAAAACAATAAAAAATAAATAAATAAATCTTAAAAAAAAAAAAAAAAAAGACCGTGTGTAAGGCGCTGTGCCAGGAGTGTACTATGAATTCTACCTCAAACTGGAGACGGAATAGTAGAGGGTTTCTTGGTTGAATAATGCTCCCCACTCCCCCCAACTGGCGTCCACCTCAGAGTGACCTTATTTGGAAAGAGGATCTTTGCAGATTTAATTTCTTAAGGATCTAGATGAGATCATACTGGATTAGGGTAGATCCTAAATCCAATGAAAGCAGAGATTGGAGTGATGCAACTATAAGCCAAGAAATGCCAGGGATTATCTACACTGGCCGGGAGCTGAAAGAGGCACTGGACAATTTCTCCCTCAGAGCCTCTAGAAGGAACCAACTCTGCCTGCAGCTTGGTTTCAGATTGCTAGCCTCCAGAACCGGGAGAAAACATGTTTCTGTTGTAAGCCATTGAATTTGCGGTATTCTGTTAAGGCAGCCCTAGGAAATCCATATAGCCTCCTTCCCTCCTTTTAGCTTTTTCAAGACTTTTTAACTCTTGAACTTCTTTCACAATAGGATGCAATCGTGTAAAACCTCCAAGACCTGCTTAAAATAATTTTATGGTATTTTGCATAATTATATAATAAAGCGATTTTAAATAAATATATTGATGTGCTATTAAAGTACTTAAAAACCTTCTTGATGCAATCTTTAAGCTACCAAGACAAATTTCCCAATTTCACAAGTGATTCACACTGTTGCATTTACTTCAGATTACTCCATAAAAACAAAGATGGCTTACTGACTCAAATTTAAATATTATAATATACTTCACTTAAAATACTTAAAATATGTTTCAAAATACAGAGAAAAATTACCTATGTGATGACTATAGTATCAAGAATAGAAACAAAACCAACTCTGCTGTTTTCATTTGTGGATGTTTAGAATGTTTGCATTTAAACTGTACAAAATGTCCTGGTGTGTTTTTAAAAGAATGATGTTTGGTATTTAAATGACAAAGACAAGAAATTTCTAGTTGTAACCTGTAATCACATCTCCTCCAATAATACACTGCAGGAGAGAAAACGTGGTCCTTGTTCCAATAAATAGCAGCTATGATGCACTGGCTAGAACAAGAGCTAGCTGCTCTGTCTGGGTCTTGACCAGATGAATGGAACTTAAAGATCAGGTGAAGATCACCTTGAGGGGGAACATCACTGTTCCGTTCCTTGTTAATTGGAATCACCAGCGTCCCCTGTGCTTGTTTTCCGTGACTCTTTAAAGGCACAACGAACAGCTATCACCAAGCAGGGGAAAAGACATAGGACTGACCATCCTATGGGCACAACCACCATTGTGGCTTGAGCTGATCATCTGGGAAATAAACTGGGTCTGAGTCATGAGAACTTTAACCGCTTTCCTGTGTCCAGTACCCACTTTGAGATTCTCACACCATTTTGGAGGGAAAATGGTTAAACAATTATTTTATTTTCTGATGTTCAGTAATACATTTGAAGTTGACTCCACGACCACCTTTAACAACATGAAGACTGGGAACGCTTTTGCCAGCTGTTGGTAACTTCCCCGTCACAGGTCTGTGATGTGTGACCTCCTGTTTGAGTCACTGAGTGATTTCCCCTGGGTCAGAGCCAAGAGGCATTACCGTGCTGTCATTTCAGCCTCTCCCCACTAAACACTTCAGAGGATTCTTTAAAAAGCAAACAACCTGTGTTCACACAGGTTTCTAAAGGGCCCTCAACTTTGGAACAAACGCAGTTTCCTTTTTGTCTTTCCTCCTCTGGTCTCTGACAGGTTATCGGAGTGCATGCTTTAACTTGACAGTAGCCATGGACCACCAGCTTGTCAGCCGGGCATGGACAGACAAGCCACGTACCAGAGTGAAAGACTTCCAAACAAACAAACAAAGCAAAACTGAACCGAATTCGCCAGTACAATTTTTGGGGAACCAAACTGATGGTTGCCAGAAGGGAAAGGGGCAGGGGAATAAGAAGTACAAGTTCCCACTTACCGTATTTTCCGGCGTATAAGACGACCCCCTAATTTTACAGTTAAAACATAGGTTTAGGCCTATATTCGCTGTATAAGACGACCCCCCACTTCCGAGGCTGTAGTCTTATACAGCGAATATAGGCCTAAACCTATGTTTTAACTGTAAAATTAGGGGGTCGTCTTATACGCCCGGTCGTCTTATACGCCGGAAAATA
>PVKE010047744.1:0-11821 GCA_004027555.1 Craseonycteris thonglongyai | reverse complement strand
ACACACACACACACACACACACACACACACACACATACCAGTACTACACTCAAAATTACAGTTTCTCTTTTCTTGTTCCATTCAAATTCGTATTTGGTTGATAAATTAGTACAGAGTATCTCCTTATACATGTCTCTATTATTTTTTAAGAGCATAATTTTGTGGTAGGCATACATTTTTATTTCCCCTCAGGGTAACGGAAGCTTTGTTTTGTGGTGGGGTTCCTGGCTTTGGTGGGAGCTAGTGCTTATGTTTGAATGCACACATGGTGTGTCTTGGTGTTTGGTGAGTTATGTTTGATTTACTCATCTACCTTGAAATTTACTCTGTACATGAGCATTTTTGGGCAATTCACGCAATTACCTTCCAATGCACTCTGTATACCAACATTTTTAGGAAATGCTGGGACACTGACTCAAAAGATCACTTTAGACTAGAGGGACTGTTCACCTAGAATTTTTATGACAAGCTCACATCTACAGCACAATTGGACTAACTATGTCTTGGGAATTTAATGACTAAAGGAAGCTCTTTATATAAAGAGAAAAGATCTCATTTTCATTTTATTTCTACTATTTTTGAAAATTAACATTTGTCCACAGAATTTGTCAATAATTTTTCAGGAACCAGGAAATGCATATCAATGTTCTGAGAAATACCCCTGTTTGTAATATATGGCCCAGGGAAAGCAATGCAGAATGCAGGTGGCAGGCGGCCGATTTCCAAGCTTGTGCAATTCAAATTTAATCACAACTTTGCTCGGAGGGAAAATTTCCCCCTAATTTTGAAAACATGGGTGTTCTTTGCTGCAGAATTTCACTGAAATCTATCCCTTCCAGTGGAAAACAGTTGGAATGTTTGATACCATTTAAAACATCAATCAAAGAGTAATGATTAGCTACTTGGGAATAATTAGAATTTTTTTTGAGGCTGATTAAAGGCTGTTTTGATGTGCTAACAGACCCTAATGAAATGTACAATTCACTGATTTAAGAAGAGAACAGTTGACACAACCCTTTAGACTGCAAATGTTGGCATTAACTGGTTAAAATTATCATTACTGTAGTGAGTATGTTAGTATTTAGAAGTAACCTCATAAAGTTCATTTTCCTTAATAATGATTTTTAAAAGGCTAACTGAAATTTGTAAATTAAAGTCTATTGTACTCAAGGGACATCAGAAAACCCCCTCAGTGTTCTAGAGGTCAGGAAAAATCAGCAGCATCATTATCAACGAATATCGAATGAATGCTCTGCACATGTGAGGCCTGTGCAAGCAGCTATTGGGGAGGCAGACAGACATACGGTGTAAGACACTTAATATCTACCTGGGGATAGAGGACTGTGACATGCTTAGAGCAATAACTATAAAACCAGTCCCTCAACCTCATGTGCCCCCAACCCCCACCCACAAAGACAGTTCCTATACCCCGTATGCACTGAACATTCTAAAAGCTGGTCTGTCTGGATGGTGATCTCTTTCCAATGTGAGCTCTTTGAGGACTAGAGATTGTGTCTCTTTCAACTTTGTACCTGTGATGCCCACAACAATATTTGAAATTTGGAGGGTGCCCAGTAAATAGTCACTGGATAAATAAATGACTGAAGATCATTTAGGTAGGCAACTGAAATGCAGAGGTAAGAAAAGTAGACTTGTATTCAGAAAACGATGTCAGAGCCCTGTTTCTATTTCTTAGTTCTATGGTCTACGTTGCAGGAGCCTCAGCTTTCTCATGTTTAATCTGGGAACAGCCCCTGCCTTGTGAAATTGTTGTGAGCCTCAAATGAAAAACAACTTAAAAAAAAATTCTTTTGACATATACATTTAAGTATAAGGTATTATTATGCTAAGCAATTGGTACAGGTGGCAAACGCTAAGAGATATATAATTAACATAACTGGAAAACAGGTGATTAAGTGAAGTTGCCTAATACCATCCAACGGTAACTCTGGGAAGTGGGAATGAAGTTATTTGTTTCTGAAAAAGGCCTAATTAATCATTTCTCTTCCATGGGAAGGTAACATAAATATCCCACAACAAACTGGCCGCTACATGCAAAAAATTCTCATGACTCTTTTACCTGAAAAAAGTGCATTCTTACTGGGCTTTAGTTCACTAATCTGTCACAAAGTGGGGCCTGGGTCGGTGAGTCTTCAGGGTCCTTTCAGTTTCATGGGCATCACCACTGACTTCCACTTTGTTATACTAGCAGAATGGATTTAAACTGTTTAGAGGTGCAATAGTGTTTCTTTCATAGCTTTTCAATATCTACCTTTTAGAAAAGGAAGGATTGCATCAACTTGGCTTTCTCCTTGGCTGTCATTTCTTGTGGTCTCCAGACAATGGAATTTGGCCTGGGCAGTGAATCCCATTAAGATGGTACAGAAAGGTGACTTGTCCAAGACTGTCAAATATGCAGAAAAACCTATGAACCTGAAGGTATTTTTAACATCCTGCATTCCCAAGTTTTCTTCAGAATAACATATACATAGAAGAATGCTCAACAAATTCTTGCTTACAAACAGGCTGATTTCTTTTCCTTTAGTCCCAGAAGTTGTAAAGAACTTCAACATAGAAAATAAATGCCTAGAAATTGGAATTGCTCTTCTTCCTTCTTTTCCCCCCATCAAATTCTCTTCCACTGTCAAGGCCTGGCTCAAATCCGTATCAACTGGCAGGTGTTTCTGGACACCGGTCCTCTCAGTCCCCACCCTTAGCTTTGAACTCTCACCACTGCCTGTATGTCTCTCACTGACAGATTCATCCTCATATTAGAGTGCTGGGAACATCTGGTGATTCTCATTCATCTAAGGACTCTGTGAGTGCATGGACTAAGTCCTGTGCTGCTCATGTCCCCCATAGCAGATCTTTGCACTCAGAAGATGTTCATTCAATGGCTCTTTCAGTCAGCAAATAGTTCATTGTCCCGGGAAAAATGTTCAAGGGCTATATGTTTATATGCTCACTTTTCCCAAAGCAGAGGAGATAGTAATCCGCCCCCTGCCCATGTCCTGGATTCTCCTCTACAAGAACTCAGAAACACCCTGGAGCAAAATCTGACAGCACATTTAACAAACACAACCTTCTTCCTTTTATTTTACTTTGAACTTAATTAATAGTAATGCTTAAACTGCCACCTCTTAATTACACTGGCAAGTGGGTGAGGCTTATTGATCTGTGCATGAGGAGTCAATTCCAAAAGAGACTTTGACAACAAGCACTTTCTGCAAGCACTTGCTGAGAGAACACTTCGTTATTCCAGTGGCTTTGCCGGAATAACCTGCAGGCACTGGCCGGCCAGACTCTGGCCAATTGCGCTTCCTGCCACTTGTGCCAACTTCTTAATGATTTAACAGGAATATGTAGCAACCCTCTAAAGAACCACGTCTTTGTCTTTTTTCTGGTCTGAAAATTGAGGTAAGATCTAGGGGGTAAATGTGCATTCTTAAAGGAAAATGTGGCAGGTCTGTAAAATGTTTTCAACAGCAACAGGGCCCTTACTGAGTGTCTAGGAAAATTCGTCAAAGGCGAATTTTAGAATGCTCACTAAACAACAGTTAAACACCAAGTATGTACGTAGCTTACTATTTCTAGAAACATAGGATAGTCTAATCGCCACACTGTCAATCAATGGCAATAATGTATTAACAGACCTATGAAAAATTCATTTCTATAGACTAAACTGTGTTACCCCTCCCCTGGGACTGATATGTCAAAGCCCTAATCCCCAACGTGATCATATTTGGAGATAGGGGCCTTTGGGAGGAAATTAGGCATACGTGAGCCTCTCTTCCTCTCCCCTCTACTTTCTCCCCTCTCCCCCACCCTCTCTCTTTCTCTCTCTCCACCATGTAAAGACACAGTGAGAAGATGACCAACCTTCTGCAAGCCAGAAAGAAGGCTCTCATCAGATATCCACCAGGCTGGCTCCTGCAGTTTTAACATTCAGCCTCCAGAATCACGAGGAATAAATTTCCATTGTTTCAGCCACTCAGTCTATGGTATTTTATTATGGCATCCTGAGCTGACTAATACATTATTATTATTATTATTATTACTACTATTATTATTATTATTTAGTGCTAAATATCCACCACAGTAAGAAATAATGCTCTGGGCACTATTTTAGGAGAAATGGAGCAAGGTCTGGGGACAAAGAGGAAAAAGAGACACAAAGAACAATACAAAAGTAGGCTTGCTTCTAAGAAACACATGATCTGTACATGAGCACATGAGGGTGAGACTGTTTGCTAAGGTCAGGTGGAAACAGTAATGGGTTAAAACAAAGCTGAGGATGAAACAAAGGTATATAGACAAAAGCCCTGGGGATACAGAGGAGGGAGTGCTTGTTTTCAGTTGGAAGGGCACTGGGAAGGATTCTCAGAACAGTGGTAATCAAACTGGGACCCAAGGGTTATTTAAAAAAAAGGCTAGCTGATTAACAAAAAGTCCTGTCTGATGACAGGCCATCTGTTAGCGTGAATTTATTTAAGGGAGCTCAGCATTGTGCTCTAATCTTTCACTAATTCCTTGTTTTCCAAAGCCCTTGGTATTCTAAACTGTGATTTTGTTACTTTGTAAAAAGGAACAGCAACAGCTCCCACTGGCCTGTCAGGAGTGGGAAAAGAATGAATGTGTGGCATTAGGAAGAAACAGGACTTTCTATGCCATTCCCTGGTACAGGCCTCCTCTCCCAGAAAGACGTCCTTATTAAATTCCACCCCCATGTCCCTACGCCTTTCCCTTAGTCCTTTCTGCTGAGGCCCTGGCACATTTATCTATTTTGTGAAAAAACTATTTGTATATTTATTGTCCTTTATAATAAAGTTTAGGATCTTTGCCTAAACTAGATTAAAAATATAAATTTTCACTTTGGTATGGGTAAATTTTAGAAGGTTGTTTTAATTTAACTAAGGTATCCCTATGGTTTTATTAATATAAACTGCATCAAATATCTTCCAGCATTATTAAAGATTCCCAAAAAATAAAAATAAATTCTGTGGGAGATATTTAATATCTTCACAAAAAATATTTGATACAATTAAAAAATTCAGTACCTAGGTGTGTTCACGATTTTCAGATTGTTTGAGTTCTTTGTGCATTCACTCGACTGTGACTCCCCTAAGGAAGACCTTTCCCCTTCTCTTGGCACCCTATTTTGCCACAATGTAAACGTAGGAGTCTAAATTATTGAATGATCTTTAAGTTAAAAAAGTAAACAAATATTTTTGGAAGACCTACAATAAATACACTGTCATTAGGAAGTGTGCCAAAGGAGCACTCGTCATGCTGTAGCAATGATGTCAACCTCAGCTGACATCCCCTGACTCTGTAGGCAGGTGTGCAAAAGAGAGCCAGGAAGCAGACTCCTTTTTTTTTTAAAGCCTGGCTGTGAGAGAGAATTACCACGTCCCATTCAAAGTCATCAGAACATCAGAGAACTTCCATTCAAGCTCCCTGGCAGTTCTTGTCTGCAAGTCAGAGCTGTGTGACCTTGAGTGCTACAGCTCTTATGAGAAATCTAGGGCTGGAAGCTAGAACAGCTGGCTTCACTTTTCACTTCTTTCCCTTCAAATTTTATTTACATTTTAGCAATGACTGCTCTCATAGGCTCCCGGAGCCAAGTTCTCTCTGCTTCTATATACTCATAAGAGTCCCCATTATAAGGTGCATCTAAGGGTAAAGACTCAGACCATCTTAAGAGACAATGGGATCTGGAGTGAAATGGGGTTCCCCTCCAACCTCCTTTGCTGCTCCCCATATATACTAAAGCAGTAATAGGCTCGTCGTGTGTGTGTGTGTGTGCGCGTGCACATGCATGTGTGTGTGCGTGACAACTATTATAGAAAAAAACTAATATGAATAAAATGTGACAACCCCTGAACCCCAGCCCAATACACATACTCTCTCAGGGTTTCAATTCAGTAATAAAACGTATCAAAGACTCACATAACTGTGATACCGCTGGTAGAGGGTTAAATCCTCTGAGAGGTGGGAAAACAAAAATCTTTCATGTTCAGGAAAGGCCACATCTATATGGGGAAAGTTCCAGGAAAGCTTTTTCAGTTTGGTTGATACACATGTTCAAATGGTAGGGATAGGAAAAGGCACAAAACAGGGAGCAAGCTGGGGTACAGACAGCGATGCCTAAAGTTATTAATGTCCAGGAGAAGAAAGTTCAGTTTGGACAAGTGTTGTCAAAATAATGTGTAGCACAGAGATGGGAAATAAAAATGTAGTATTTGGGGATTGCTTCTGATATGAGCTGGGCTGGATCATAGATATGTGGACCTCAAACCTGAGTACGCATGCAAAACATCCCCAAGAGACTTGTGAAAATGCACATTTCCTGGCTGCTGATATGGAAGTTCTGGGTAGTGGTCCAGAACTTTACATTTTTAATGAGGATGTTAGGGTGATTCCAAAGCAGGTGACCACTGAAATGATTTGGGAAAACCAAGCTTCTAGAGTCTCCTAGCTTGAAGCTGCTCCCCAGACTATGAGCTCTCAAACCAGCAGCACGCAGCTCACAGTCCAGAGACAGAAATGCTGACTAATAACTGTCCTTCGGTGATTCAAGTTTGGCACAAATCTTTGTGGGTCCCTAGGGCTTGACCCTGTGTAGCTACTTACTGCTGAAAGCCCCTGCACTTTGGTTTGTTTTTCTTAACATTCTCAGCCAGTCAGAACTCTCATTTAGCCACTGAGGTAAGAAATACTGTTCTCATTCTATTTGTAGGGAAATTGAAACTAAAAGAAATGAAGGGAATGCAGAATAGTAGCTGGTTCAGCTGGTGTGAATCACGTCTAACTTTAAGTTTCATGTTCTTTCTTTAAAATGATTTGTTGCACCATCCCAGGCTTCCTAAGTGAAAAATTAATTATCTTTCCTAGGAGTCTTGAATGTATTTTTAGGCATATTTTTTATACACACACACACACACACACAATTCTTTTCTTCTCTTTGGAAATGTAACATTATAGACATTTTTCTCCTCTGAGGGTACAGAGCAGTTCAGAAGATCCACAGATTCCTTGCTTTAGCTGGGATATTATCATTTCCTTTATCCTGTAAGAGGTATCAGATAAATATGAAAGAAAATGAGGAACAGACTCCTTCCCTATTTTCTTTCCATTCTTTTATCTCTAAAGTAGGAAGTTTACTGAACCACTGCCAGCAATTCACTCAGCCTAATGAAGTGTATAAGTAATAGGATTAAATAATCTTAAACATTACAGTGGCCTGATGCTGACGTTCTTCCAGCCTCTGGCAAGCACCAAGTGGTGAGTTCATGCTTGATTTAAAAATAAACAAACTAGGGCAGTGGGAAGGTTCTAGCATAACATTTCAGGGGCATTTAACCTGGAAATCTGAGACTCCCCATCTTGGTTGAGGCTGAAGGAAACACTGTCCTATTTCCACTTTTTCCAACCAAAATTTATGGAATCCAGCATTTGCTAGGGATGTTTCTCTGGAGCCTGTAGCCACATATGGTTAAATCTCTTCCTGTCAATCCCAAAGAAAGCAGTTCTTTGAAGGTTTCTGGTTTCTATTCCTGCCTCTGCCATTAATAAACCATATAACCTCAGGCCAATCAGTCAGTTTCCTTGGGCTTTAGGTTTTCTCAGCTATAAGATGACATTACTGGATTTCTAAGGTTCCTAAAACATTCAAATTCTATGACAACAGAAATTTATGTAGTTTGGGATAGAAACTGGAGGGCAAGATCATGTTCAGGTAGGTCTCTTTCTTGTTCTGCGCATTCGACTTTCAGGTGTGTGCATCACTAACCTTACCAAGGGCCATTTGGAGTCTGTGGGGACATGGTGACCAGCAACTAAGATCAGCAAAGGGCTGGGGGCTAGTTTTGTAAAAGGACTAAATAAAGACCATTAGCAAAGGACAGTGCAGTGCCTATTCTTCCCTGAAGTGTTCACTGAAACACTTGCTGTTGTATAATTATAGGTGCTGATATGAATACCTGTTGAAGTGCAGGGTGCTTTTCAGAGTATATTCAATCCCCAAATCATTTTGCTCATTCCTGTCAATTTTCATAGCATTGATTACTTAGAGCATTTACACTTTTAAAGGTTTACCTAGTTATCTTATATATTTTGTTGATTCTGTATTTCTTTTTCCTGTTATATTATCTAAACATAAAGTTACAATTTTTATTTTTGTCAGCTTACTAAACTTTTATTTTTCTAATACTTTAAATTTTCTCAGATTTTCTAGAAGAATAATCACATCATCTGTGAAATTTAGGATGGAAATTATTCATCCTAAACTTATAATACTGAGTGGAAAAAAGTCTCAAAAATATATATATAATACAATGACATTAATTAAAAAAAATGTAAACAACACTATATATATATATATATATATATATATTTAGATATATATAATGAAAATATAAACCAGTGCATAGATAAGATTGAAAAATTAACATGGTGTTTATATCCATACAGGAGCTTTGAAAAGGTGTCAAGGACAAGAACTTAAGAAATTTCAACTGAATTGCTAATGTTTTATTTCTTAAATGATGGATACATGGAATTTAATCATATTATGCTTGCACTATATTTGTATCAGTGTTAAAAATATTACATAATAATTTGAAATTTACATATACAAGTTTATTTTAAATTCTTTTGTTTCTCAATTTCCATTAGAAAGACTAAAATATTAAAAATAATATTAAGAACAATGTGATCTGGTGTGTAAACTGGTATATAAATAGAAAGAGTTAGGAAGAAGGCTGGTCATTAGTTTATTTTATCCTCCTAAACACGTTTTTTCTTCTATTTCACTTAGAATTTATTTTGTGTTATTACATTTTTTAAAAACAAGAATGTGTGACAATTTCACTAAAAATCCTTTTGACAGCTATAAAGATGACTAGTTTTTAAAAATTGATAAATTAATACAGTAAATTGGGTTACAAGGTTCCTAATATTTGAACATAGCCTTGATGTAATAACCTGGATGTTTCATTATGTGACATTCAATTTGCTAATACTTCGTTTAGGATTTGTGCATTGGTAAGTGGTTAGAATAGTTTTCTTTTGGAACAACCTAGGTTACATATTATTAATTGTGATCAGGCTATTTTGTAAAATAATTTGGGGAGCTTATCTTCTTTTGCTAGGCTCTGAAAGTTGAAACAAAACAGAAATCACTTTTTTAAAGACCTGAAAAATCTTATTAGTGAAAAGTCTTGATTCTCTCTGAGGTTGTAGTTTTGCATTTCATTTTTGAGATTATTCAAGTTTTCTTTTCTAGTATTAATTGATTAATTAATTCAATGTTTATAGCACTTTATTTTTTTAAATTATGTTTTCAGTTACAGTTGACATTCAGTATTATTTTATATTGGTTTCAGGTGTACAGCATTAGTTGCGTACCTACCTGACACCATACTTAACTACAACATTATTGACTATATTTTCTATGCTGGACTTTATACCCTGTGACTATTTTGTAACTACCAATTCGTATTTCTTAATCTCTTCACCTTTTTCATCTACCCTCCAACCCTGCTTCATCTGACAACTCTGTTTGTTCTCTGTATGTATCTATGAGTTTGTTCTGCTTATTTTGTTCTTTAGATTCTACATATAATTGAGATCATATGGTATTTGTCTTTCTTATTCTGACATATTTCACTTAGCATAATACCCTCTAGGTCCATCCATGTTGTTGCATATGGCAAGATTCATTCTTTTTTTATAGTTGAGTAATATTCTATTGTATGTATCATAATTTCTTTATCCAGTCATCACTTGACAGGCACTTGGGATGCTTCCCTATCTTGGCTATTGTAAGCAGTGCTGCAGTGAACATAGGAGTAACTGGAATTACTGGGTCATAAGGTAGTTTTATTTTAAATTTTTTTGAGGAACATACATACTGTTTTCCACAGTGGCTGCACCAATTTGCAATCCTATCAACAGTGCATGAGGGTTCCTTCTTCTCCAAATCCTTGCTAACACTTGTTGTATGTTGATTTATTAGTGATAGTTATTCTGACAGGTGTGAGGTGATATCACACTGTGGCTTTAATTTCTCTGATGATTGGTGATTTTGAAAACCTTTTCATATGTATGTTGGACATGTGTTTGTCCTTTTTGGAGAAATGTCTATTCAGGCCCTCTGCCTACTTGTTAATTGAATTGTTTGTTTACTGTTGAATTGTTTGCGTTCTTTATAAATTTTGGATAGTAACCCCTTATCAGATATATCATTGGCAAATAACTCATTTTCCCATTCAGCAGGCTGTTTTTGTTTTGTTGGTGGTTCCCTTTTTGTGCACACTTTTTGTTTGTTGTCCCATTTGTTTATTTTTTGTTTCTCTTGGCCAAAGAGAGAGATCAGAAAAAAAACACTACTAAGAGAGTTTACTGCCTATGTTTTCTTCTATCTCTCTTGTATTTTAAATTTTTATAGAAAATAGCCTCTTTTATATAAAAATTAAGTGCAATAATTAAAAAATGTCTTATATACCTATGCAAAGAACTTCTTTTTCATTCCTAATTATCTATAATTTTTGTTTCTCTCATTATTTTTTTGATTATCTTAACTGGAAATTTATTTTCTTGCTCTTTTCAAAGAATCATCTTCTGTATCTAAAAATTCTAGTATTATTTCAATTTATCAATAACTGCATTTATTTTAACTAATTCCTTCTCTTTTAAGTTGATTTTGTTGTCCTTTTCCAGTTCTATACATTTGTACTCTTTCTTGTTGCAATTAATGATCCTAAATTTATTTGGAATTTGACTTTGGCTGCATTTCTTTCTCACTGCCATATAGTGTTATCATCACCATTTCTTTCTAAGAATTCTTTTCCCCCAGGGTATGTTGGTTTGTTTATTCTTCTATAGACTTCTTGTCTTACCACACTGCTGTGTGCAACTCTGACAACCAAAGTAGAAACTTTGTCTTCATCTTCCTTTAAAAATCTGATATGATGATTTTCTAAATATTCCATAGATATGTGGAAAGAAGATATAATATCTTTGGTTGGATAGATTAAATCAATCATGTTAATATTCAACTTCTATAATTGGTTTGTCAAAGACTGCAAGAATTGTGTTAACGTTTTATAAAGAATATGGTTTTACCATTTTCATCTAATAATTCATCAATAATTTTGTATTATATATTTCCATGTAATGATATTTCATAAAGACTCAGGACTGTTCCTCAGGAATGGTGACATTTATGAATAAAATTATGTTCTTTGACCCCTTTAACAGTTTTGTCTTGAACTGTACCTTGCTATTAATACTATAGTTTGCAGATTATTAATATTTTCTTTTATTCTGCTATTAGCTATTAATTTTTTTGTTATCTCTTTAATTATTAGTTTTATTGGCTCATTGATTATCACAATTTTATTTGCTCTGGACTTCCCACACACATTTTATTTTGATTAGTTTATCGGTCTGCAGAAATATATTTTTGAGTCACTTTTTCAGAAAGGTGGTATACGTTCTTTTTTTTTTAATTTATTTTATTTTTTATTTTTTATTTATTTATTTATTTTTTTTTTAATTTTTTTTTATTGTTAAATTTAATGGGGTGACATTGGTTGGTAACAATCAGACAGTTTCCAAATGGAAAACTCCACATCACATCACCCATGCATCGCATTATGTGCCCAGCTCCCAGAATCAGGTCCCCCTCCAACCCGATATATTTGGTGCCCACTCCCCCCTCCCCCCCTCCTCCCCCCTCTCCAGGTAAACACCAAACCATTGAGTGTGTCCATAATGCTGGTGCCCTCTCCCACCTCCCCTTCCTCTCGCCCTCCCC
>PVKE010047743.1:0-11822 GCA_004027555.1 Craseonycteris thonglongyai | reverse complement strand
CTCTAGGAATAATTTCTGGGGCTGAACTCAGAATGAATTGTGTATCACAAACCAACAATGAAGTGCTTTAAACAGGTTTCTTGATACCAAGGGCTCCAGGTAGATTGGAGGGGAGAGGGAAGGCTTTCCAGGGTGTGGATGCCTAGGAGTAGTTAAAACCTGTGCAGAGCGTAACAGTAAGGGCTACCTTTGACAGCGCTGCTAAATTCAGACTAGAACAAGGGGTGGTTGGGAGCCAGAAGAGGAAACTCCACTAAGAATAAGAATTCTTCGAAGGCAGGAATGTATCTTGCTCTTTGTTTCTAGTACCTAACACAGTGACTTGTACGTACTAGGTGCTCAATAACTGTTTATTAAACATTCAAGTGTAAAATTAAAAAAAAAATACTTGGAAAAAACCCCACGAATTTGTTAATAGGCATCTTTTAAAGTAATTCAGGCCCTTTGAGGAAACTGCTATGATTAACATTAGGAATATTGGTAACAGTTCTAACTCTGCCATTAGCTAGCTATGTACCCATGGACAAGTTTCCTCCAATTGTATTTGATTGTTAAATTACTCAGCAAACTTGGTTCCAAATCTCAAGTCAGCCAAAATTTACTTATTAGGAATTTCACATTTTTGAGGTCTTAATTAATGAAACTTTCCTTTATTCTTTTGTAACAAGCCTTGGTTTTTGGTGAGGAAAATGCATTTGCCCTGCTGGAAGCTTCTGCATGTTATGAGGGGTTGAACACTTTAGCTGAACTAGAAATAAAATCCATGTGCTAATTGAGCTATCTCTGTTACAGCTAACAACAGAAAGCATACCGGTCTTTGCTTTAGTATAGATTCATACATATTAGTGTAGATATGACAAGTTGATCAAAGAAACTTACCCATATACCCATTAAGAAAATTAAAGTTATTTGATACATCCAGTGACAAAATATCAAATCTAGTGAACATTTTAACATATATTATGATAAATTCTATTCCCTCACCATTCCCTCCCCTCCCCCAGGAATGACTCTTCAGATGTACCATGCTTCCCTAGGGTATGACACACTGGCTAAGTTTTCATAATTTAACAAAGTGTGAAGGTACTTTGGCAGCTATTACTGAACTTGTCAGATTTAACTTGTTGTAAATTCAATGATTTGGGAGGGGGCAGCTTTGGAGAATATATCAAAATTCAATCAGTCAGCAAATCAGGGTTGTTAGCTCACTCTTTTGGATAATCTATCAAAAGAGAAAGGGTATTTGACACTTACGATCAACTAATGAAATGTATTATTAGATCCTTATGGGGTGGTTTTTAATATTCACCACTTGTTCAAGTCTATTTGGCTGAAAAAAACCTGGTGTATAAGAGTTCCAGTGGCAGACGTTACATAAATAAATGTACAAAATGACTATTTGAGGTATAGGCAGAAGGTGTTTCCTTGCCCCTTCCTTTGATTGAAAGAGCCTGACTCTAAATTTTTGGTGTTTTTAAATAAAGAGTTTAGGTATTGTTGACAAGATAATTTTATTGTCCAGTAAATACTGCTTCATTATTAATGCTTTATTATTAATTTGTTTATCATGAATGAAGGTGTTTATTGGTATTAACTGATTATAACATTCGTATTCTGAAATTAGAATTTTAGTGTGGTAATAATATTTCTTAAACTTTTGAATGATATTTAGAAAAATTATCATAATATGGAGTGAATAAAGCAGGGAATGTAAATATTGCATGGGGATGTTCTTTCAAAGTACTTTTGTTCTTTCATTGACTCATAACTTGACTTTAACTCAGTTTTTCATAGGCTTGCTATAATTGAACTGTTTCAAAGCTATATTTTGTTTTATCTGGATTTTATTCCACAGTAATGCAAATGTTAACAATGTTGTTTTGCTTTTTTATAATCACTTGCCACCTTCCTCACTGTTTAGGCAAATGTTTACTGGGGAGCTTTATTCATTTACCCATGAAAGGAAAAGAATATGACAGGTCTCATCATTATAAGACAGCAGTCAAAAATAAATGACTGACTGATGAGGAATGGTCTAGATTCGTGTTTTTTCCCCCCACACTCAGCTCTGTAAATATAGTTGCTTGTGTGATTTTGGCAGTTATAGCTTTTTTCAACTTTGGCTTCCTCATCCATAAACTCTCTATCGAATTCAGTTTAACAGTTCTATTCCTGTTTATCTGTTGGCATTGATGTCATCACACAATTGCTATTACAATTCTTTGGTGTTTTTTTTTGTTTTGTTTTGTTTTGTTTTTTCCTATCTGTCTGGCCTGGTTAGCCTTAGGTCCTGTAGTCCTTTTATCCTTGGGACTGACTCACTTTATTTGTCTCTCCTCATGACTTTTGTTTATATAGGACAACTGAACCAGCTTCCTTCTTCAAATGTTTGCACTAGGGGCCTTTGTTTGAATTCACTGGTTTTAAGCTTCTGTCACTGAAATGGGAAGACATTTTATCTGTCAAGGGTTACTGAACCACAGAGTAGAAAATGAATTCAGGGCAATATAGAAAATAAAATTAATTTTTACTTATTTGATTTTTAAATTAGAACTGGAATGTTAACATTCGATCTGTGGGTTATAAATTCATTTATTTACTAGGCACTGCATTAGTTGCTCCTGGCAGAGTGCATCCTATTAGGTTGTAGAGTGACTGAGAAGTGGAGTGACATAGGAAGCAAGGGGAATTCTGTAGAACATAGAGATTAAGAGATTGTTAGCATCTGAGCAAGGAGTTGTGGAGCATTGACCTTAAAGTTACAATCAACTTCAATTATCCATGCTATAGATGATCTATGGCAGAGTTTTGAATTCAACATAATTTTCTTAATTTCTAGCACATTCCTTGGCTGCATTCCCCATTGCTGTGAGCTTGGGATATATAAACTAATTTTAATACTAGGCTGCCAAATTTAATTGAGTTGGACTATCTGCTATTGAAATCTTTCAAAAATTATAAAATACATACATTTTGAATTATCTGCTTTTTCAGGTTAAACATACATAATAAATTTACTGTTATAGGGAAGACATAACACAATGCTTAAAAGTATACCTCTGGAGTCAGACTGAATTTTAACCTCTGCTACATTCTGGCTCTGTGACCATGGGTGAGTTATTTGTTGCTTTCAATACTGCCATAGCAGCTCAGAAAAAATTTTTTCCATGGTGAGCTGCTGTGGTTTCCCATTCAAAGAAAGTACTCTGAAACTTTAAGAATGAGTAGATTTGAATAATGGCAACTTCACTAAGTGATATTTCAGATAACAGGGCTAAGAGGTTGCTGAGGCTCCAAAGCTGATTACCAAGTAAAAAGCAGAGCATGGAAGACAGTGGTTTACTAAGACCTGGGAACAAGCTAAAATTCTCTGTCTCTTTCTGACATCTTATTTCAATGATCATACGCATGGGCACTTTCTATGTCTTAATTTCTCTTCTTTGACTTTTCTGTTGCTTGTACTTTGTGCCTTCACTCCCATTTACCTCTTTTTTTTTTAAAGATTTATTTTTATTGTTTTGACAAGAGAGAGAGAGAGAGAGAGAGAGAGAGAGAGAGAGAAGGGGGAGGGCCCCGAACAGTCTCCATAGTTGTACATCATTGGTTTTCCACATAGTTTCATTCCACAGGTGGGCGCGCAGCTGCACAGGGCAGGAACTGGGCTGGGGTCTCACCCCGGTGAGAGCTGAACTGGAGGCACTCTCCAGCTCAGCACATGGGCCCACATGGGTCCACATGGGCCGGGGCCGGGATTCGGTCCCCAGTCCCCGGGGCTGCAAAGTGAGCGCTCAACCCACTGAGCCATCCCGGCTTCCCCCATTTACCTCTTTACCATTCTGTTTATGTATGTATTGTCTTTTCTTTTCTCTCCATCCTCTTATCCTACTGTGTCTCCTTTATCCTTCCTCATCCTTCTGAATTTGGCACATGTAGTCTTAAATCAAAGTATAATTAAACTATTTGTCAACTTAATCAAAATTTTAAAATGTGCATTAAAGTATGTGATTAAGAAAGTGAAAAGACAACCTATGGAATGGAGAAAATATTTTCAAATTATACGTCTGATAAGAGTCTAGTATCCATAATACATAAAGAGCTCTTCTGACTTAATAACATAAAGAAAAACAACCCAATTTATAAAAATGGGCAAAGGACTTAAATAGTCCTTGCTCCAGAAAAAAATATCCTACTTGACAACAATCCCATGAAAATATGTTCAGCATTATTCGTCATTAGGGAAATTCAAATTAAAACCAAAATGAGCTGATGTTTCATATCCAATAGGATGGCTATAATGAAAAAAAGAAAAATAACAAGTATTAACAAAGATATGAGAAATTGGAATCACAAATTGTTGGTGGAAAACATGTTGGTGGTTTTAAAAAAAAATTAAACATAGGGGATGCTGGGATAGCCCAGCAGGTTGAGCACTTGTCTTGCAACTGTGAGGTCTGGGGACAGAATCCTGGCCCCAGTCTGTGCAAATCCATATGATGAACTCTGGTCCACTAGGTAACTGCTGAGGAGAAGGCAGTAAAGTTCTTGCCTCCCATGTGGGAGGCCCTGATTTAGTACTTGCCCTGTGCAGCCCCACATTCACCTGTGTGGAATGAAACCATGTCACAATTAATGATGTACAACTGTGGAGATTGCTCTGGGGCATCCCCCCTTCTCACTCTCTCTCTCTCTTCCTCTCTCATCCCTCTCTCTCACCCTCTCACCTCCTCTCCAAAAAACAAGGAATAAATCTTAAAAAAAAAATCAGATATATAAACTCTGATGTTTCTCAAACACAGCAGCACACATACACATATATACCCTTAAAACTCCTGATATTAACTTGTATTTTGTCTTCATGTGATCCTCACTAAACTTCTCCTTATGTGCATTTGTATAGGAGAGTTGGGAAGAAGCAGCTCAGCAGCATCTAATAGGAACAAAAACCCAACCCCAAGATATTATACTTTATGAAATCTAAGGAATACAGTAAAAGTAATAACCACCTATTTCTTTTATCAATGTAAGAGATGCTAAAATCATGAATGTATGCACATGTACAAAAGTAATTAAAGACATATTTGGCAAAATATGTCGAGTTCAAAGGATTTGTCTGTGTACTGAAAGATGAGATAGACTATAGTGGCCTGAGATAACGCCTATCTTCAGAAAAGCAAAAATGGAAATAAAAGGAAAATGGATAAGCAGGAGTGAAGGCACTGACATGGCCCATTTTAAAGAAAACAGTAAAACAAAACAAGACAAAACAAAAAGTTTTTGGTGAATATTCTTCATTCCCACCATATCTAATAGAGACTTATGAGGTTGAAGGAATGATGCTTGGAGAGAGAGAGAAAAAGAGTAAATGTGGATGTGTTTGTATTCAAATTAATCGCCAGTGTAAAGCGTGTCATAACATCTTTGGTATTCAAATTTCTGCTTCAGTACTCCACTATGAAAACTAGTTTCTGAAGAGGGAAGGGAAAATGCCAGGTTTGACTATTACATGAACTTTTGGGATTGGTAGATGATTGAGGGACATTCTGCCAACACTGAATGGTTGGCTGGTTTATTTACACAGGGTTTTCCTGCTTGGGGCATGAACTGTAATATTATTACAGAAAGAGTTTGAATTTTGAGAAAAATTGGCTTTGAAGTTTTTTTTTTCTTTTCTTTCTTTATTTTTTATTATTTATTTTTGAAAGAGAGAGAGAGAGAGAGAGAGAGAGAGACAGAGACAGAGACAGAGACAGAGACGGAGAGAGAACTGAGCCGGGGGAGCTCCCAGTTCAGCACATGGTTCCGCACGGGCCGGGGCCGGGACTCGATTCCCGGTCCCGGGCGCTGCAAAGTGAGTGCTTAACCCACTGAGCCATCCCGGCTTCCCCTGTTTTTGAAGTTTTAAATGATCAATTGCTGAAAGATGGGCTTACCAGATCTGATAGCATGGTCTCAAGGGAAGGGAGAGTAACCCAAATCATCCCCATCCCCGAGTTGTCATTTCTCTTTGTCACTGGTAGTGTTTTGAGTCTACCATGTCTCTGGGACAGCCTTGCCATTTTTGTGACTTGAGGATCAATTTATTTGGGGTTTATTTAATGGATTGATAGGATTCAGTGGCAAAGGTTTGCCATAGGGAATAAATTGATGACTAATGTATTTTTGCCTCCAAGGCTAGAAAAGGGAACAAAAAGAGAGAAAAGAGTAAAGTGAAGAATTAAGACTGGGCTTAAAATGAAAGCTTGTAGACCTCTGCATATGAATCATAACTGCTGGATGGCATATCCTTTAGACCTTTATGTCTATAAGGACAAAAATGGAAAAATTTCTGCCTCTCTGAAGTATTTCTTACTTTCCTATGGTCTATGCAAAGTCTTAGCCCTTAAATAAATATGCAACCAAATGAGGAGAGAAAAATACAATAATATAGATTCAAAATAATAGGGTGTTGAGAGTAGACCAATAACTTTTTCCCTCAATTCTCACTACAAGAACATTTCAAATACCAGTGTTTTCTTGTATCACTGAAAGCAGTAATACCATCCCATCCCAAGTTTTTACTACCCATAAGAAACTAAATTTTGTTGCCAAGACTTTAATCTACTAGCCTTTGTAGCAGCACCTTATTCATGGGCATCTCTACCAAGTCCTCTTTGACAGCTATTTTCATCTTCTACCTAGAATAGACAAGGAGACCTGTAACCTTGAAGTCCTAACCCCTAATGCCTATTATTTGGAAGTAGGTTTGTTGCTCATGTTATAATGAGGCCATAATGTAGTAAGGCAGGGCCCTTATGGGTTGTGTCCTTATAAACGGAAGAAATTTGAATGCACACCTCCCCCATACACACACACTCTTCATCATAAGACGAAAGGAGTTATGCTGCTATAGCCAAGGAAGTACCAGAAGTTAGGAGGAAAGCCTGGATACAGATCGTTCCCTGGTGACGTGAGAGTGACCATAGCCATACTGATACCTTAATGTTAGACTTAGAGATTCTAAAACTGAGACAAATTTCTATGAAACCATTCAGTTTGTGGTACTTTGTTATGGCAACCATAGCAAAATAATATAAATGATAAACTAGATTGAAACAATAATAGATAAATATATTCTAATAATAATAGATAAATAAGTATAATAAGAGTTGCATTTTTCTAAATCTCTTGTATTATAAGCTGTGAGAAAGGGCAAAGAAAAACAAAAAACAAACAACAACAAAAAAACTGATTGACGTTAGACTTTAAATCAAGTATGCATGTTAAACATTTGAGGGTAATCAACAAAATAATTTGAATACAATGTCGATAGCAAGCCAATAAACAAGAAGAGGACAAAGGGGAATTGGGAAAATTTAATGAACTCAATATAAAGGAGAATAGGGAAAAATGAAACAAAGAAAAAGCATGGTAAACAGAACAATTAAAATGGTAGACATAATTGCAAGAATATAATTAAGTACAATAAATGTAAAAGATATAAAATGACCTGTTAAATGCATAAAAGCTCATATTAAAAAAATTACTTAGCTATATGCTATAGATAAGGGATAAATGTAAAATGTAACACAGAAGTATTTAAAATAAGTGGATAAAAAGACAGGTAAGGCAAATAGTAACCAAAAGAAAGCTGGTATGGCAATGGTGATATAAGAAAAGATTTAAGACAAAAATTATTTTTAATGCTAAGGAAGGTCAGTGTTTGATGATAAAGAAAAAACTCATATAGTTTTTTAAAATTTTATTTATTTTTAAAGATTTATTTTTATTGTTTTTGACAGAGAGAGAGAGAGAGACAGAGACACAGACAGAGAGAAGGGGGAGGGCCCAGAACAGTCTCTATAGTGGCACATCATTGGTTTTTCCACATAGTTTCATTCCACAAGTGGATGTGGGGCTGCACAGGGCAGGAACTGGGCCAGGGTCTCACCCCGGTGAGAACTGAACTGGGGGAACTCCCCAGTTCAGCACATGGGTCTGCACAGGCTGGGGCCAGAACTCGATCCTTGGTCCCTGGGGCTGCAAAGTGAGCGCTTAACCCATGGAACCATCCCGGCTTCCCCTCATATAGTTTTAAACAACCTAGCTTCAAATATATAAAGCAAGTTTTGAAAGTAATACAGGGAAATATTCATATATTCACACTCATATTTGAAGATTTTAACATTCCCTCTCAATAATTGATAGAATAAGTAAGAAAACAGTGCAATTATAGAACAAAGTTGATCTAATGGGCATAAATAGAACTTTGGGTCAAATAATTAGGTACAGTTCTTTTTCTTTTTAATTATTCCTGAAATAATTCTAAAAAATGACTCTGTACTTGGTTACAAAGAAAATCTCAAAAAATTTCAAAAGATTATATAAAAGTTACTCTCTCTCTTATTACATTGCAATAAAGATATAAATCAATTTAAAATGACATAAAAATCCTTGTGAATTTTGAAATTAAAAATATATTCTTTAATATAATCCACTGTCTTAAAAAGGGAGAGATTATTCCACCTATAAGTGAAGTCATCTGTTTCTCAATTTTTTTGTCTGACTTATGCTTAATATTAATATGATGGTTTACATACAAACCTGTACGTGAATGTGAAGAGAGATTTATTTATAATAAGTCAAATTGGAAGCAACCCAAATGTCCATCAACAGATTTATGGCTACAACATATTGTGGTATATTCACATAATGGAATACTACTCAGCAATAAGAAAAAAGTGAACTTTTGATACATACATTAGCTTGAATGAATTGCAAAGGCATCATGCTGAAATAAAGAAGCCAGTCTCGAAAGATTGCATACTTAATGATTTCATTTGTATGACATTCTCAAAAAGACAAAATTACAGTGACAGAGTGGTTGCAAGTGGGTAGGAGTTGAGGGATAGTGTGACACAAAGCACTACATAGCATGAGTTAGTGTTTTGGGGTGATGAATCTGTTCTGTATCCTGATAATGATGTTGGTTACATCTATACCGGGATTAAAATTCATAGAACTATTAATAGCGTCACTCTCAAAATGTCTGGCTTGAATGGTACATTATATAGTCACCCTAAATATGACACCATTTGTTTTCATTTTATGATATGCAAAACAATAGTAAAAAATATATTGTTTAGCGATCATGTATAGACACACAGAACTTGTGTGGCATATACACTTTTCTCTAGGGAGAATGAAGAAATGGGGCTTTAGCTGTCATTAGTAAATACGACAAAATTAAAAATTAAAAACTGAGAAAAGTAAATACAAAGGTTTCTCTTAATGGAAAGAAAAGAATAATTTTAAAAAGCTTATGTCTGTTTTAGAACTTGATCAGTCTTTGAGGCAAGTGGGTGATTGGATATGTTGGTAGTCCTCTCAGGTTGTTGAAAAGTGAAATAGTAGGTGTTGATGTCACCTCTCCTCTAATGGTTCTGACTAAAATTTCAATTACATGAACAATAGACATCCTGAGGAAAGAAACTGCTATTACCCTATTACACACAGATAAATTCCAGACATAGGTACCCACCCAAGGATTAGAATATAGTATTGTCACCCGCTGCTTTAATGGATATTAAAAGAAGATGTCATTAGCATCAAGTGCATCCTAGAGTGTGTGTTTTTTTTAGAAGTGTGATAGTGAGATAGTGACTTGTTTGCCTTTGGACTGGATGGAGACAAAGGGGTTTGATTAAATGCAACTCTTATTTGATAAGTTTAGCTACACAATTTGTTCTATATTCAATTTGCAAAACTCCATTCAGACAGTTTTTTTTCACAGAACTAAGATTTGTTTTGAAGTTCTTACTTCAGTCAGGGTGATGAGGCTTTTCACCCTTAGGTAAAAGTGCCATCACAGACCATCAGCATCCCTCCCCCAAACCACAAGTCCTCTGAAAAAGGAAACATGGCTCCCTTTTGGGTATTACAGTTGTATCTCACTGTTGCTGTTTTAAATATGATTCTCTTTTTGTAAAAACTCCTTAATTCAGCTATAATTCACATACAATTCACTAACTTAAAGTCTACAATTCAATGAAGTTTAAGTATATTGATATATATGTGCAACCACAGTCAATCTTGTACCTTTTACCCATCACCCCCTATCTCCTCATCCCCAACCCAGCCCTAAGCAACCATACATTTACTTTCTGTCTCTATAAATTTCTGTTTTACACTGTCATGTAAATGAGATCATATAATATGGGGCCTTTTGTGAATGGCTTCTTTCATTTAGCATGATGTTTTCATGTTCATCTATGAATCAGAACTTTATTCCTTTTTCTAGTTAAATGATATTCCATTATATGGATCTAATATATTTAGTTTATCCATTTGTGTGTTGATAAACTTTTGGGTTGTTTACATTTTTTTTTTTTGGCAATTGTGAGTAGTCCTGCTATAAACATTCATGTACAAGTTTCTGTGCAGACATACATATTCAATTTATTTGTGTATATGACTAAGAATGGAATTACTGGGTCATACGGAAAATCTGTGCTTAATTGCTTGAGAAATTGTGAGATTATTTTCCAAAGTAGCGCATTATTTTACATTCCAATCAGTAGGGTATGAGAGTTCCACACCCTCAGCAACATTTGTTGTTACATGACTTTTTGATTCCAGACATCATAGTGGATGTAAAGTGGCATCTTGTGTTTTGATTTGCATTTTCCTGATAACTAATGATGTTGAGTATCTTTTCATGTGCATGTTGGTCATTTGTATATTTTCATTGGAAAAGTATCCATTTAAACTCATTCTACACTTTTTAAAATATGATTATTTTTTTATTTTTTATTTGTGAGAGTTATTTATGCATTCTAGATGCAAGTTCCTTATCAGATATGTGATGTACAAGAATGTTTTCTCATTCTGGGATATGTCTTTTCACTTTATTGATGGTGGCCTTTGAATCACAAAAAAGTTTTAAATTTTGATGAAGCCCAGTTTATATTTTTTGTTGTTGTTCACACTTTTGGTGTCATAGCTGAGAATTTTTGTGAAATGCAAGGTTGTGAAGATTTTCTCCCATTAGACATGTTATCTTGTTATTTTGCTAAATGTTATGCAACATTTGTAACGTTATCTTGCAAAAGTCTTATCATTTCTGTATTTATATTATATCTTTGATCAATTTTGAGTTAATTTTTGTACATGGTATGAGGTAAAAACCCTACTTCATTCTTTTGCCTGTGGGTATCCAGTTGTCCAAGCACCATTTGTTGAAAAGACTGATCTTTACCTGTTGAATGGTCTTGGTACCCATGTCAAAAATTAGCTGACCATATACATATGGGCTAATTATACCTTCATTCTCTAGGGAAACATTGTTACTAAAGGATAGCTTTTGTTTTCTTTTTCTCCTTATAATGTTGTCTTAATGAGATGGAATGCTCAATTCTCCAACTATATAAATAAACAATCCATGCTAATAACTTCTGTTTTAGTTTCATATTCCATTTGCCATCAAAATGCAAACTACTTTTAAAATATAAGATAAGTAAAGTCATACAGTTCATGACTTCACTTATACATGGAATATAAAACTGAAAATAAAGAACTCATGTGCTCATGGACACAGTCAGTGGTTTAGTGGTTACCTGAGGGCAAGGGGGGAGGGCAATGGGAGAGGAGAGTAAGGAGGGGGCATCCATATTGGTGATGGAAAGAGAGCTGACTCTGGATGGTGAGCACAGAACGCAATACATAGATGACGTAATGTAGAATTGTACACCTGGAACCTATGTAATTTTTACCAACCAATGTCACCCCAATATTTTTTTTAAGATTTATTTTTACTGGTTTTGACAGAGAGAGAAAGAGAGAGAGAG
>PVKE010047742.1:0-11839 GCA_004027555.1 Craseonycteris thonglongyai | reverse complement strand
ACCTACCTCACTTTTAGTTCATTTAAAATCGAATATATCAAAACACTGTGATCCTAGCTAACCGTCACGACCCGATCAGTCCAGCAACCGCAATCAAAATGGCAACTTTGGGTCTCCCGTTTGGGTGGAGGAGAGTTTAAAGAGTGCAGCGGCTAAACAAGATGCGATATGTACAAAGGCAAAAGCTAGGGAAAAACTTATACATACGATATCGCAAACATACCAACGAATATAATAAACCTGTGTAGATACTCACACAATATTTTAAAATTCTAACAAATGTATAAAAATAAATTATAATTTTACTTAGTGTTTATGAAAAACTTTTGATGCAGTCAAATAATGGCTGGTGCACAGAAATCCGGCTGTGGGCTCCATGGTGCTCGCGGGCACGGGGTTGGGAATTCCTGGTCTATTGTGTTGTCATTGGGAAATCAATACTTCTGCATGAGGGTACACAGTAGAATATATAACTGCTTTTGACCTTTTTAGTTAGTTGTGGGAATACAATTATGACAGGTTGCTTCAAGAAAGATATCTGAACATTCCTCTTGTTTCCAAGTTTTTCTTCCAGCACAGAACCTGTAGCACTAATTCACACCAAGTCTATGAAAAAAGATGGATCGTTATAGAGCAGAGGTCAGCAAACTTTCTTTTTTAAAAAAAAAACATTTTTTTATTTTATTTATTTTTGACACAGAGAGAGAGAGAGAGAGAGAGACAGAGACAGAGACAGAGAGAGAACTGAACTGGGGGAGCTCCCAGTTCAGCATATGGGTCCGCACGGGCCGGGCATGGGATTCGATCCCCGGTCCCCGGCGCTGCAAAGTGAGCGCTTAACCCACTGAGCCATCCCGGCTTCCCCAGCAAACTTTCTATAAATAGTAAATATTTTAGGCATTGCAGACCACATATAACCTCTATTACATATTCTTTGTGTTTCCATTTATTTGCTTTGGGGAGGGTGCCGGGTCTTTTCAATAACACTTTTAAGATGTAGAAACCGTTCCTAGTTAAGGGCCATAATTTAGCCTGCAGAATGCATTTTGCCAACTCCTGATATGGAGGAAAGAAAAACACTCCAAGACTAATTCCTACATGGTTAAGTATGATTCCCTGGTACGGTGATCCTTTGCTGCCTAAGAAAGCACTCTCAAGTTCAAAAGTACAAGAGCGATCATTTATTTTTGCTCACACACCTGCATTATATATGGAGTTCAGAAAGACAGCTGCTGTTGTATCACACTACTGAGCTGGGGAGCTCAACTGGGATCGGAAAATCAGTGTTCACAGTGGGCCATGCAGGACTGGTGAGAAGGTGAGAGCTATTGGTTCCTTTCTAATGGGCTTCTCTACAAACTTGCTTTGGTTTTCTCCAGCATGATCAGTGAGTGAGTGTCCCACAAGAACTAAGCAGAGCTGTCTCAGTTTGGTTTGCTGAAGTCAAAATATCAGTACAACCAAAAGAGAAACATGGATTGTTTTTCCTCTGAACCATTTCCCAAGGAGACCAAAAATTTACTTAGTCTGTAACTTTAAAATAACATGAGTCCAATTCTAACCATTTTACTTAGGAATCTACCATGTCACTGGGTTTACACTTTATTCTTTGAAGTGCTTTTCAATTTTAGCAGTTCAAAACTACCTTTTACTCACTTCTGTTTTCAACATCTCAATAATCTCTTACAGATTGGGATATTGATCTAGACATATGGCCATGAGTGATGAGTTAAGCAGTGTGTGGCAAGGAAAAGACAGGCTGTGGTGTGTACCACTACCCATCTCAGCAATCAGTTTAGAATACCACAACTTTATCAATTGTGTAGACATCTATATATCATGAAGACCCATAGCAGCATACCATGTGCTTCATGTTTCCTAAGCTTTGATTTGGTTTTCTCCTGTTCAAAGAGGGAGCTGACAGACTTAATGGAGACATTGCCATCATGCTGAATTGTTAGGTTAATGCGTACCGCTTAAAAACCTGTTGTTTATTCTAAATATCTGAGCACACCAGACTTAACTGAATTAAAACTTCCAAGATGTGTTTTTATGGATTTTAAAATATACATGTTCTATTTCTCATTAGATTGTGAGTATAGATATAAATTGTGATTACATGCTATTCATTATTCCCTTGGATAACACAATAGTACTAACAAATTTTCTAAATAGGAGAGACTTAAGGGTGGAAATCAGGTTGTGGGTAGAAATGGGGAACCTGCTTTGAAGCTGCATAGAACAGAAAGTACATTGTTCTTATAGTGTATGTTTATTGCTGGGGCTAAAATTGTCTTTGTGGGAAAAGCACATGGTTTTAATATAGATTGTGAGTTTATTAGGGGTGGCTTGGGGAAATCTCATGGAAATGATTGGAACCAAATTTCCCCCTTCATCAAGACCTGCCTTGGCATTATAGGGGAAGAAAAATAATTTCCCTATTACCCTCCTAAGTTCTCACTGGGCTCCTTAAAACAAAAGCAGATAAACAATAGAAATATAAACAGAAGTTTATTAACACATATAACTCACAAGTAGGTGGAAGATCCCCGGGGGAAAAATGAGTACCGGTAACCTTTGAGGTGGCTTAGAATGCAGGCTTAAATGCAATCTTAGTAGGGGAAGGGGAATACAGGTCTCTGAAGGGGTAGTAAGTGATTTTTAGGAAAGATGAATGGGTCTTTAGAAAACAAATGGGAGGTATGACAGTGTGTAACAAAGTATGTCTAGGTGTGGTGTCAACTTTTTGTCTCCTCTCATGCAATGAGTCAAACCTGCCTGAACAATGTAATTCCCTGTAAAAGGATTTGATGACAACTGAGCTCCTGTCTTTAAGCAGATAAGGGGAATTAAGAGAAAGACTTATTCTGCATTTCCTATTTTTCAAATGCTTTCAGTTGAAGATAATATAGCAAAGTGAAATATTTTGGGGTGGCACATCTCAAACTCCTACATTCATATTTTGGGCTGGAATATTCTGGCACCATTTAGCATTAACTCTGAAAACTGACAGACTAGCCAATATAATAAAGAGGGTCTGACAAATTATATATCCAATTTGGCTTCATTTACTAGCAACTCTTCAGAAGCCTTCCTCAAGTCCAAAATACATGTACATTTTTTAATATCCAATATTTTATCAAACCTAATTATCACATAATGCAAATAATTCTCCATTTTTATTCAGTCAGCATCAGAACACCATGACACTCCTGATCGCATCTAAAAAATATAATCATTAACTTTTTGTTGCATTTTCTAAAGGCCTGGCAAGAGAAAGAATATTAAAAGTGACCATCTGAGAATATACCAGCCATCTGATTCTCATGTTATAAATTAAACTCAGTCTTATTTTTGAATCATTATAAAACCAGAAAGTCATATCAATGAGCCACATTATCTAACCCCCATACAGAATCACTTTCCCTGAGTTACATCCCAATATTCAGCCCTAAATTTATACCTAGGTCCAATGAAAAAGAATCAAAAATTCTTTCATAGTACTATAAAATTAAGATGGAATTACAGCCTTTTAGATTATTCAGAAACTTCTACATTGAGATTTTTTAAATAGGAAATACAACGATCTCTTTTATTTGGCTTGAGGTAGCTTGGACATGACAAAGATGTCGTTTAATCTAGAACCTCTGTTCATTTAAGGTAGCTTGGATAGTAATAGGACCCAAAGCTTCCTACCAATAAATAATAAATGTCTTTTAGGGAGACTGAGGTAATTAATTCTTATTTTCATTACAAATAATTCTGCATAACTTTTTTTTTAAATTGTTTTTGACAGAGAGAGAGAGAGATACAGAGACAGAGAGAGAAGTGAACTGGGGGAACTCCCCTGTTCAGCATATGGTTCCGCACGGGCCGGGGCCGGGATTCGATCCTCGGTTCCTGGCACTGCAAAGTGAGCGCTCAACCCACTGAGCCATCCCAGCTTCCCGGTGACTTTATTTTTAAACGAGTTATATCTTTCTTCGATAACTAAAAAATGTGACATCGATTAAATACTTACATCTGCCAAAATGTAGTAATGAAACATACTAACATTTACTATATTAACCTCTTAAATATTATGGTTTCAATGTGCCTCTAATACACCCATTTATTTCTAAAGCCTAGCTTAAGGGCTATGAGACCTACACACTATGATTTAGATCCACTTCATTGAATTTACTTCTAAAATACCTAGGAAGACACAAACAACCTCTTAGGTTCTGAAATTGCTGATCAAAAGTGTCCAACAGTAAATGTATCTTCACTCAAGAATTTTACAAACGATTTCAGAGAATACAAAAATACATTCAACTACAATAAAAAAATAAAAAAATACCCATAATTGTGTTCATAGAATTACAGAATAGGGAGAAGCCCTTCTCTAGAAGAGAAGTTTTCAAACCTAGCTACACAACAGACCTACCTGAATTTGAAAAAATTAACCCCATTAAATCAACAACTCCTTGGGGTCCACTGCCCAGGCAATGCTATTTCAAAAAGAGCATCAAGTGAATTTAAACTGTCACCAAGACTGAGAACCACTGTCTTATAAAAGGGGGGCTCTTTTTGAGTGTTTCTATAAAGAATCCCTTCCTGGGTTTCTGGGGTCATTTATATGTTCATTTGGAATCAGGAGAAAAATTAATTAAGAAATGAGGAAAACAGGGGGGAAAAAGAATAATTTTTTTGTAACAATTAAAATGTGATAACATAGAGACATGACTGGTTCAAAAAATTCAACTAGTCAAGTGGAAGTGGGAGCAGGAAATGGTGACAGGTGACTTCAAAATTAAGGTTGATATTTCTGAGAACTGACATGAACAGGAGAAATCTGATCTAATCAGGCAGTTTGTGGCTATTGCTGTGTGTGTGTTTGTTGCCTAGTTTACTATTAACAATGAGTCATGTTTGCAAATAAATGTTAATAAATTTATATTCATGTACTATATAAATTTAAACAAATTATATGAGTAATGTCATAAGAAATAGTAAGCTTGGGAAAAAAAAGTTCTTATGTTAGTAATTCTGATACGTGATTTCATGTAATGAGTAATGTTAAACTTTGCTATATTCAGAATGTTTCATTACTTGACTATATATAATCCAATGGTCTTTACTGGGATTTTTTTTTTTTTTTTTTTTTTTTGTTAGAACAACTCAGCAAAATAAAATTCCGGTTTATTGTTGGACAACAATCGTTTCACACATACATCAAACAGGCCAAAAAATAAATAAACAGCAACTTCATAGACAAAAAAAAGGAAAAAAAAAAACCTTTTCTCTTTGGCCTTTTTAACCATCTCATACAAACCAACTTATAGTACAGCTAAGTACATACACAAAAAGTTACTGGAATGATCGGAATAAGATTGTTTTTTGTTGTTGTTTTTGCTTTACAAGGTTTTTTTCTCCTTTGAGATTATAATGAACATGGTCACACCACAAGTAAAATCAGAAGTAGGACAGAGAACGCTCCAAAGGCTGGTTTGGTCGTCCCGATATCATTAAAAATGGCTGACCCCTAACAATATGTACAAAAATATAAAATGTAAATAAAAAGTACAAATTTTCCTTTTAAAGTACTTTTAAGAAAAAAAAGCAGGGCCTTGGACATTTGGTTTTTTCCTCCCCTGTTGCAAATTCATGTTGTGGTTTTGGTTGTATGGTGGAGAGCGTGTGTCTTCTGCGGGTGGCGCTGCCTGGGGTGGGCGGGCGGGACTCTCTACTGGAAGGTGACCACGTTTAGATTCTGAGACGGGAAGTGGAAGGTGAATAGGTCACAGCGGCTTTTTTTTTTTTTTTTTTTTTTTTTTTTTTTTTTTTTTTTTTTTTTTTTTTTTTTTTGTTTTTTTTTTTTTTTTTTTTTTTTTTTTTGCTGTCTAATACTCACAATTACCCTATGAGATCTGTATTATTATTTCCATTTTACAGATAAAATTACAGATTCAATATATATTATTCCTAGTGTACTATAATATTTTTTTTCTTTCCACAGGGAACTGCATTTACTATCAGAGAAAAGATGAAAAATGTTTTACCAGGTTGTGATTATGCTATTATTAGAGTCAATAAACATTTTCTCCCCCCCTCTCTATCTCTCTCTCTATATATATAATCTCTATATCTCTGTCTCTCTCTCCCTCATGCACATGTGCATGCATTTAAACTCCAAAAGATAGATGCATAAGCAAAGATAAAATATCAAGAAGCTAAATATTTACAAATTGGTTCTGAGCTCCTGCTTGACTCTTACTACATTTTTGTTCACTCTTAAATCAACTTAAGAAAGATGCATAAATGGACATCAGGTCCAGAGATACATAGAAAAAAATGGAGAGAGAGGATGAGAGTTCTCCCCATTGGTATACTCTGAGATCAGAGCAAAGTAACTAGGGTATGAGGTAAGATCAGAGGTTTCCCCAAAGTTTTGACATATGAGAAGACTGAAATATTTTTTAATGTTCTCTATAAGGCTATGAATCTACCTAAAAAGAACAAAAATAGAAAAATTTATCATTTTGTTGCAAAACTAAGTAGGATTACTAAAAATGTAAGGGGGCAATCAGAATGGGTGAGTGTATAAAACTAAACTGTTAATAAATTTAAGCCTGAGATATTGTAAGTGGGTAGATACTATGAAATAGATGCATAAACTTTCTACAAATGCAACTTCTCTAAATTCTTACTGTTATGCTCTCATTCTAAAAACAAAAAATAAAAGCGCTTTCATATAACTTCAATTATCTTTCACATTACTGGAAAGATACTATGAGGTTGATACTATAACAACATCCTAAGTATGATCATAATATAATCACATATGATCATAATACAACCATAATACAATACAAAGCAAATGCTAATAAACAAAATTAAATGTTGAGGCATCTGCAGGATCTTGGGATGGAGAGTGTGGTGGGATAAGGCTCCCAGTTCCTCTACACATCCACCCCATAAATGTTAGTCAGAACTTCCTGGGGCTTGAGTGACTGAGTTTGTGGGTGCACACTTAAATCAGGTAAGGCCCTACTCTGTTGCCTTTAAAGATCCATAGATTTTAGTTGAGTTATTCTACAATCAAGTTATACTTGGAGTTTTAAGTTCCATCAGGGTGAATATGTTGGGGAAGCCAGATTCCTACTCCCTCTTACCATAAGGTCTCGATGCAACTTTGTATGCTTGTCATTGCTTGGTCATTCATTCATTCATTCATTCAACTAACTTAAAAGGAATTACAGTGCAGCTGGTATACAATATTGTGTTAGTTTTGGGAAGCCAGATGGCTCAGCGGGTTGAGTACTCGCTTTGCTGGGACAGAGAATCAAATTCCGGCCCTGGACTGTGTAGGTAGACCCATATGCTGAAGTGGGGTGTGCTTCCCATGCAGGAGGCCCCAGCTCAGTTTCTGTCCTGTATGGCCCCCGCCTACCTGTGTGGAATGAAACCATGTTGAAAATTGATGGTGTACAACTATGGAGACTGCTCTGGACTCTCCCCCTTCTCTCTGTCTCTCTGTCTCTTTCTATCTCCTCTGTCTCCATCAAAAACAATAAAATAAATCTTTTTTTAAATATGCTAGTTTCAATATATATAACATAGTGATTCAACATTTATACATCTTACCATGTAATATATACACTAAGTCCAGTAACCATTTGTTGCTGTGCAAAGTTATTACATTCTTATTGACTGTATTTCCTTTCATGTTTTTTACCCATCCCTCCACCCCTCACTTCTGGAAATGATCAATTTGTTCTTTGTTTCTATGAATCTGTTTTTGTTTTATTTATTTTTTTGTTCATTTCTTTTGATTAAAAAAAATCCACATATAAAAAAATAAAAAGAAATGCTATATACTTTGGTATTTAAAAAGCACAAATTAAATAATCCATAAAAGGTTTTAAAATGATATAATTATTCTTATAGGATTTAAAGCTCCATTTATTCCTTAACCACCACCCCACCCCACCCTTACCCCCAAGCAGGTAAAGTTAACTAGCCAGTTATTTATTTGTTTGTTTTAATCAAGAAAACTGCTCCATTATCACATTTCATTAAAAGTAGTCTTAAGCTGAGCACCACAGAAGGTAGTCATGGTTGTGCTGTGGAGCTCTACTAAGATTAGACACTCACTACAATGAAATAAGCTTTTTGGCCTTATTCAGCATTAGCAATTTTCTACTTGCATCCTAGATTTTTCACCTAGCTGTTTTTAAATTGTTTTTTTTAATTTGTGATTAGTTTTTCCTATATCTAGAGAAATTGTTTATTTTTAAAGTACTCTATAAGAAAGGCATAATTAATCATTTTTATTAGTTCATTGAACAATGGGTCAAAACTAGCCTTTCATTTTTATATGGAGAAGAGAATACACTAAGTTTAAGTGAATTGATCAAGGTCCAATCATAATAATTTATGAATGGCAATTTTTCAATTCTAGGATGCTATCAAAGAGTTGTTTTTTAAGCATTGTGTTCAGTAAAGCTATTTTATTCCTTTAAAGGTGACAGCTAGCATGATGTCTCAGAATCAAGACAGAGAAGATAGCTAAAATGCATGAAAACATGAAAATGTGAGGAATTATACAATTAATAATCAAATAAACTTTTAGCAACTACAAAGATCGAAACTGAAATACAGTTCCCTCCCAATGGCCATGTTTACTCACTTGGCCTCTGTATATATTACTCATTAAGCTTCTAATTTATACAACTCATTAAATATACTTACATAGATTTATCACTATTCTCAGCTTTGGCATGTACAACCAGAGATTATTTTTTGAAATTATTTTTATTGTCAGAAATAATTAACAAAATAGTATGCAGTAAAGGATCTCACAGAAGTAGTGACAGCCAGGCTAGCCGTCTAGATATGGACTCCATATTTCAGTATACTCCTTATTATACATCTCAGATAAGTCTTGTTGATGATATCCTGTAAGAAAAATGTCCTTTTAATTGATTCATCAACCAAATCAGCACCAATTCTTCTATTAGCAATTACAGCCAACAGAAACCTGTGTAAATTATGGACAAAGACTGTTGAATTACTTTAATCTGGACACTTCAGCAATTCTTTAGTGAACATTAAAACAAGAACAGAAATTAGAAAAATGAGAAAAAGAATGAAGATCACATAAGAAAAATCAACTGAAAGTTTTTAGGTCATTCATTCATTTGTTCCATGAATATTTATTGTGTTTATTTTGTACTACACCCAAATTAGATGCCAGAGAAACCATGGAAAGGAAAAACAGGCAAGGCCTCTGTTTTGGTGAAACTTACTGTTTGTATGCGAGATAATATTTTTTTACTCCATTGAATTGCTTTTGAAATTAAGTATAGAGAACAAAGTATAGCAAAAGCAAATTTTTCACTCCCTTTCCTTTCCCTTTTTTGTTAGACATCAGATGCTAAGGCTTGAATCCAGTAGCCATGACCTCAGGCAAGTTACTTCTGTGTATCCAGTGTCCTGACTATAAAAGGAAGATATAACTGACCCTATCTTAAAGAGTGATTATGAAGATTAAGGGAGTTAATTAATGTAAAGTACAATGTAGGCTAATGTGTGGCATATAAAACTTAATTAATGTTAACAACTTGCTATTATAATAATTATAAATTTTATTATAATTTTTCTCATTTGTATTTTAAAATTTTTTTATTGTTTTTGACAGAGAGAGAGAGAGAAAGAGAGAGAGTGATACAAAGACACAGAGAGAACTGAACTGGGGGCACTCCCCAGTTCAGCATATGTGTCTGCAAGGTCCTGGGCCAAGATTCAATCCTCAGTCCCCGGCGCTGCAAAGTGAGCGCTTAACCCACTCAGCCATCCCGGCTTCCCCACATTTGTATTTTTTAGTAGTTAGAGCAGGACATCGCTTATGCCACTATCCACAAAAGACAGTGACAATCTTAATGTTGTAGTGACAACCTCAATGTGACAAAGTCCTGGTGAGTAAAGAGCTAGCTTATTAACAGAGGTTCTGTATCATAGGTCTTAGCAAGTGCAGTCTAAATTTGACCCATCATAGAATTGGGTAAATTTGCTCTGGATAACTTGTGGCACAAAGCAGCCAAGGATTATTTGCCTAGAGGACTGAGAAGTACTTTCAGGGGGTAAAGATCTCCTCATCATTAGAATAGAAAGAGCTGGGCTCACAAATTTGGTGCAAGGCTACTGAGCCAGGATGAGGATAGCAAGGTCACGTTGAGCACTGCAAATATCTCAAATTGCTCTTCGGTCTAGTCCTCAAGCTCTAGCTTCAGTGTTAGAATGGGGTATACTAAGAGAAGAAATAAAAAGTAGATTTCCTTCCCCCACTTGAATCTCCCTGAGGAATTTCAAGGCACAAGCAAAATCAGTGTCAGTAAATCCCCCCAAGACATGGGTGGGCACTGTGGGGACACAATCCCTCAGCCGACCTAACTGATCCAGATGCTGCTTTTGCTTCTAGAGCCCACAGGACCTCCTCCACAACAAGCCTGACTGAACAGGGCTTCCACAGCAGGTACCACAGGTCACGAAGGGACTTAGATCCCAGAGATTATATGAAACATCATGTTTGGGAAACCTAGTACATTTGGGTGAAGAACGTGAGCATTTCTAGATTTCCTGCAAAGCCCACATAAACTTATCCACAAAAATATTGATTTATATCTATTATTTGATGCTTTTCTTTTTTACCTCCCATTTTGTGTGGTTTAGGATATTCTAATTCTTCTGCTCCTTAAAACATACTTCAGAATTTTTACATGGATAAATATTTTTAACATTTAAAGAAGTGATTTTTAAATTATTTTAAAACTTACCTATAGTTTGGAAGTGGTGGTATTTTTCTCACATATTTTCAACAGAGAATAAACCTTATTTCCTTTCTTCAGAAGTAAAAGTGCTTAATGTCATTTTTATAAAAGATAAGGTTTAGTGTCATGAAGCAGTTCTCCATCCTGCATCATTTCTGGAACACTAATAATACTACTTTTGAGTTGTGATTTGGTAATGATAAATACAAATGATATTGACCAGGGAAATACAAATTAATCCAGAAGATAGACTCCATCCTTGAGCAAGAGATAACTTCTTCTAGGCTGGGGGAAGTTTGAAAATTTAAGAGATACTCTGACTTTGGTGCTTTTTGGTCTCCTGTTAAAATGAATAACTTTAAGTAAGTAAATTTTTAATAAACATGTTTAAATATGATTCCCAGTAAGCACTTTTCTTCAAAAAATTTTATATATTTGAGAACAAATTACTTATTCTAATTAAGATTGTTATTACTCAAACCTGGAATTAGAATTTGTTTTGAAATTTTTTTAGAGCTAGTTTACAAACTATACCAAACACCAGACCCATCAATATAAATTATATGGTCACATCCTGATTCTCAATTAAACTATCAAAAGATCAGAGGGCTGACCTCTTCAGAAACACGGAAACTATTAATGTAAGAATTATCTGCTGGTGATAATGTGTTAATTAACTCAATGGGGGGAATTTTTTCACAATGTATATAAATATAAAATCACCACATTGTGCACTGTAAATAGCTTATTTTTATTTGTCAATTATACCTCAGTAAAGCTAAAAGAAAGAAAAAAAAAACACTCAAAAAAAAATTTTTAGGGGGAGAGAGCAAGATGGCGGCATGAGAGGAGAACCCAGACACCTACCTGGGAAGGGACTTACGAACAAAAAGGAACCCACAGGGGAAACCCTGAGAAGCACCCTCAACTGAGAGAACCACACAACGCAGAACAACACACAAAGGTTAGAGGAAAAAGGGGAGAGCAGGAGAGGGAGGGAGAAGGAGCAGTTTGGGGACAGGAACGGA
>PVKE010047741.1:0-11823 GCA_004027555.1 Craseonycteris thonglongyai | reverse complement strand
CCTGGCTACTTCCCCTTAATATCTCCTAGGGCTCGCCCTGGAGGCCTCACCCACATTCTGCCATCGGTGAACTGCTGCTGAGAAGCCACTATTACACTGTAATGCAAACAGACCTGTGCCTTTTTCAACAAGCCCCACCCCCACCTTTCACACTGAAGCCAACAGAGGAATATAGGTGTGGCAGCTTCTGACAGCAGTGGGATCTTGGAGGCATAGAACACCACCACCCACATTACCTTCCCAAAAATGAAGCATACAGAGACCAAGGTGAAAGAGTCAAAGAGAAGCCCACATTCTAGGAAGTCTTCCACTGTGTGGAAACCAAATAAACAAGAGAAAATGTTAAGACACTAACACCAGCTAGGAAGAAAAACAAAGATACCTTCACATCTACCAGGGGAAAATTCCTCATGTCCAGGAAACAAAATGCTCCAAAAGTGATGAATACCCCTTTGAACAAAGGAGCTCAGAAAGAAAAAAATCTTCAGAAAAGGAACTTGAAGATATAGAATTATATGAACTAAATGACAGAGAATTCAAGGCTGCAATTACAAAAACACTCAAAGAGCTCAAAGAAACCTGGAAGAATACACAGAAGGAGCTAAGTGATCCCAGAAAGAAAATAGAATCTATGAAAAAGACACAAATAGAAATTCTGAAGGTAAACAACCCAATAAAAAAATAAAAAATGAAATAGCTAGCATAGGAAGCAGAGCTGACTAGATGGAAGAAAGAATTAGTGAAATCAAAGACAAAATTCCAGAGGGAGCAGAGAACAAGATGGGCACAGAGAATTTACTCAAACATATAGTAGAGGAAAAATTCCCAAATCTATGGCAAGAACTGGAACCTCAAATCCAAGAAGGAAACAGTACCCCTAGCTACTTGAATGCTAACAGACCCTCTCCAAAGCACACTATACTGAAGATATCAAAGGTCAAAGACAAAGAAAGAATCCTCAAGGCACCTGGGAACAAGAACACCATAACCTATAAAGGAAAGCCCATCAGACTTTCATCAGATTTCTCAACAGAAACTCTACAAGCCAGAAGAAAATGGAACAAAGTATTCAAAATATTAAAGGAGAAAAATTACCAGCAAAGAATCCTATACCCAGCAATGTTATCCTTTAGATATGAAGGAGGAATAAAGACCTTTTCAGACATAAAAACTGAAGGAATTCTCCAGCATGAAGCCAACATTTAAAGAAATAGTGAAGGAGGTGATTGGACCTGAAACCAAAAGTAAATAGGGATAAACAGGAACAACAAAAAATATAAAAAGGGGAGGAATTAAAGACTTGAGTTTCCAAAGAGAATGGAGATAAGAAACACCCTTAAGAAAAGGAACCACTGCAGATATAAAACTTTCTTTTACATAAACTTTCTGGTAACCACTGAAAAAGAACTCAGAACGAGGACACATAACAATAAAAAAAAAAGAAAACAAAATAAAATCATAAACATCATCAAACTAAATTAATCAATGGGAAGAAAAAAGCAAAGAAGCAGTCAAAAAAAAGAGCTACCAGAAAACAAAAGATAAAATGGCTATAGGAAATCCTCATATATCAATCATCACCCTAAATGTAAATGGACTGAACTCCTCAATAAAAAGACACAGAGTAGCAAACTGGATTAAAGAACAAAAGCCAACCTTAGGCTGTCTATAAGAGACACACCTCAGCAACAAGGACAAACACAGACTCAAGGTGAAAGGGTGTGAAAAAAATACTCCAAGCAAATGGCATCCAAAGAAAAGTAGGTGTAGCCGTACTTATATCTGACAAAGTGGACTTCAGGATCAAAACAATAATAAGAGACAAAGATGGACATTTCATAGTGATAAAGGTGACAATACAACAAGAAGATATTACATGTATTAATATATATGCCCCCAACCAAGAAGCACCAACATTTACAAAGCAACTACTACAAGATCTAAAAGGAGAAACTGACAAAAACACAATTATAGTAGAGGACTTAAACACCCCATTGACAGCCATGGACAGACCATCTGAACAGAAAATAAATAAAGAAATATCAGCTTTAAATGATACATGACAGCAACTGGACATAATAGACATTTACACGAAACTTCATCCTAAAATATAGGACTATACGTTCTTTTCTGGTGCACATGGGATGTTTTCAAGGATAGATTACATGCTAGGACACAAAGCTAGCTAGCCTCAGCAAATTTAAGAAGATCAAAATCATACCAAGTATATTCTCTGACCACAAAGCTTCAAAATTGGAGATCAACTGCAAAAAGAAAGGAAGAAATACAACATATATGTGAAGATTAAACAACATGTTATTTAAAAATGAATAGGCCACAGAAGAAATAAGAGATCAAAAATACATAAAAATAAATGAGAATGAAACATATATCAAAATTATTGAGATGCAGCAAAAGCAGTAATAAAATGAAAATTTGTATCATTATACACCTATCTCAAGAAACATGAAAAATTTTAGAAAAACAACCTAACACTACAACTTAACGAACTAGAAAAAGAGGAGTAAATGAAACCCAAAGTCAGCAGAAGAAAGGAAGTTATAAAAATTAGAGGAGAACTAAATGAAATGAGAACATAAAAAATTAATGCAACAACATGATTCTTCAAAAAAATAATAATAAATTTACAAACCTCTAGCTAAACTCACCAAGGTAAAAAGAGAATGGGCACAAATAGCCAAATTAAGAAATGAAAGAGGAGAGATTATGACTGATAGCACAGAAATACAAAGGATCATACAAGAATACTATAAAGGGCTATATGCCATCAAATTCAACAACCTAGAAGAAATGGACAAGTTTCTAGGAACATATTGCCTACCTAGACTGAACCAGGAAGACATAAGTAATCTAAATAAACAAATTAACAGTAAAGAAATTGAAAGAATTACCCCCACAACGCCCCAAAATCAAACTTTCAGGGCCAGATGGACTCACAAGTAAATTTTAACAAATATTCAAAGAGAAATGAACACTTGTCCTCAAAGTCGTCCAGAAAATTGAAGAGAAGGCAATACTTCTTAATTCATTTTATGAGGCCAACATTACCCTGCTACCAAAGCCTGGTAAGAATAACACAAGAAAACTGTAGATCAATATCTCAAAAGAACACAAATGCAAAAATCCTAAACAAAATACTAGCAAATAGGACACAACAATGCATTAAAAAGATTATGCATTAGGGTGGTGGGGTGCTAAGAGGGCAGCATGAGAACAGAACCCCAAAACCTCTCCTGGAAAATACAAGTGAAAAACTGGGATCCAACGAGGAAAACGCTGAGAGTCTCAGTCTCAGCTAAGAGTTCCACACATTGAAAGAAAATACCTGAAGGTCAGAGAAGTGGGTGGGAGTGAATGGGACTATTGCAGAGATAGACCTGGGGAGCACAACCTGCTGGGGCTAAAGAAAGAAAGAGGTGGGGGCCTGGAGATATGAGCTAAAGCTCAGCACAATCTCAGGCTGGCTAGAGGTGAGATTTGACAAGAGTGAAGGTCCTATGAGGTCAAGGATAAATTAAAACCCAAACAGAAGCAGTGAAGCACTGGTGCCCAATAGAAATGCCATGCCCTGGATGGGTTAGGGGATGAACAAACACTGCTAAACTGCCCACAGGGTGGGAGGGAATAGAGCCCCAGTTGTAAGTCGGTGTATTCAAAGCCAGGAGGCAACAGACACAGCAGCATTGATGCAAAAACAACTCAGGGAAACCTGGGATGGCTCAGTGGGTTAAATGCTCGCTTTGAAGCCCAGGGGACCGAGGATCTAATCCCGGCCCTGGTCCAGGCGGACCCATGTGCTGAACTGGGCTGTGCCCCCAGTTCAGTTCTTGCCAGAGCCTATGTGGGAGCCTCCCAGCCCAGTTCCTGCCCTGTGCAGCCCTGTGCCCACCTGTGGAGTGAAACTATATGGAAAACTAATGTCAACTATGGAGACTGCTCTGGGCCCTCCACATTCTCTCTGTCTCTCTCTGTGTCTGTCTCTGTCAAAAATCAATTTAAAAATCATTTAAAAATCATCAATGGGTGAGACTTATTCTAAAAGCCAGCAGCTGGGAAAACAAGTCAGAGTCCTAGGTGAAATTTAGAAGAAAAGAGAATGTAGGAGAAAAGAGAAAGGCTGAGCCAATGGTGCATGCCCACCCAGCCTGCTCAGTGCTCTACAGGATAAGCAGCACGCTGACCTTAAGCCAGCATCCTGGGGACACAAAACAGCTATAATCAGCACCACCTCCATCCCCAGGCAGAAATTATAGACACAGAGTCTGGCTGCTTCCCCTAACTCTCTCCCAAAGCTCACCCACTCCCAACTGCACCTAGTGCTGCTTTATATAGAGTTGGATAAAAGCAAGCTGCCATAACCTCGTGACACAAACAAAGTTACACCCTTCCCAAAAAACCCTTCACCCAGTGGAAACCAGCACAGGGGCTCAGGGAAACTGCAGCACAAGGACACAGCAGCTCTTCCTTGTGCTGATGTCAGAGGCACAGCACACCATCACCCATCAAACTTTCTCAAGGAGGAAGCACATCAAAACCATGTCACCTAGGTCAAAGAAGAGAAGCCCACCTCCCAGGAAAGCTCCTAGAGGGAGGAGACTGAATAAGCAATAAAAAATATTATAGGATGCTGCAGTGACACCAAATAGGAAGTGAAAGAAAGACCTCTTCATATACGCCAGGAAAAAAAGGCCTCATATCCAGGAAAAGAAACATATCACATACAATGAATACCTTAGGGTTCAAAGCTGCACAGAAAGAAAATAAAAAATCTCCAGAAAAGGAACTTACAGATTTAGAAATACATGATCTAAATGACAAAATTCAAGATTGCAGTTCTTAAGTCACTCAGAGAGCTCAAAGAATGCTGGAAAGTACCCAGACACAGTTAAGTGATCTCAGAAAGGAAATCTGTGAACAAAACAAATATTTTATTGTTATATTTATTGAGGTGACATTGATTGGTAACAATTAGATAGTTTCCGGATGTACAAGTCCACATCACATCACCTATGCATTGCACTATGTGCTCACCACCCAGAATCAGACCTCCTTCCATCACCACATATCCAGTGTCCACTCCCACCTCCCCCCCTGCCCCAACTCTCCCTCCCCCCTCCTTCCCTTCCCTCAGGCAACCACCAAAGTATTGAGTACGTCTATAAGGCTGGTGCCCACTCCCACCTCCCTTCCCCACTCTTCCTCCCCTCTCCTCCCCTAAAAAAAAAACATGTAAAAAATTACGTGGGTTCTGGGTGTGCGATTCTACATGATAGCATCTGTGTGTTACATGTGTGCTCACCACCCAAAGTCGGTTCTCTCACCATCACCATATATTTGATGCCCACTCCCTGCTACCCCTCTTACCCTCAGGTAAACTATATTTATTATTGTCCTTCTGCACTATTTTTTTCAGAATCAAAATATTTTCTCAAGAAAAAAAAAGAAATATTTTAACTATAAAAAAGAATCAAATAGAAATACTAGACATGAACAATGCAATAAAAGAAATGAGAAATGGATTAACTAGCATAGGAAACAGGGCTTACCAGATGGAGGAAATAATTATTGATATTGAAGAGAGTCAGATCAAATGAAAGAACTCTACAAGAACTAACTGACTCCAAGAGCAACTTTAGAATAATAGGATTATCAGAAGGGACAGAAGAAAAGCCTACAAAGATCCTACTCAAACAAATACTAGATCAGAAATTTCAAAACCAATTGAAAGAACTATAACTGCAAATTCAAGAAGAAAACATGACCCCTAGTTATCTGGCCTCTAGCAGATCTTCTCCAAGGCACATTATACTAAAGATGTCAAAAGCAAAGATAAATAATTCTTAAGGCAGGAAGCAGGAAAAAATATATATATAGCCTTTAACGGAAAGCCCATCAGGCCATCATCAGACTTCTCAGCCCAAACTGTACAAGCTAGGAGGGAGTATAATCAAATATTCAAAATATTAAAAGAGAGAAACTACCAGGCAAGGATAAATCTATCCAGCAAAGCTATACTTTAGGTATAAAAAAGGAATAAAGACCTTTTCCGACATACAAAAGCTGAAGGGATTCTTCAGTACAAGGCTGGCATTTCAAGAAATACTGAATGAAGCTATTCAACCTGACACACACAAAAAACAAAATACATGGGAAAGAGTTGGAACAAAAAAAAACATAAAAAGGAAGGTAGTACTGTCCATAGGATATCTTCATATATCAAACATCACCCTAAATGGAAAAAGACTGATATCACACACACAAAAAAATACAACACAGAGAGTCGCAGACTGGATTAAAAGACAAAACCCAAATTCAACAACAAAAAAACAAACTATCCAATTAAAAATGGGCAGAAGACCTAAACAGACACTTCTCCCATGAACACATACAAACAGCCAACAGATATCTGAAAAAAATGCTCAACTTCACTAGATATTAGGGAGATGCAAATTAAAACCACGAGATACCACCTCACACCTGTGAGAATGGCTATAAGCAAGACAAGGAATAACAAGTGCTGGAGAGGCTGTGGTGAAAAAGGAACCCTCATACACTGCTGGTGGGAATGTAATTTGGTACAACCACTGTGGAAAGTAGTATAGAGAATCCTCAAAAAATTAAGAATGGAATTGCTGTATAAACTAGCAATCCCTCCACTAGGTATCTATCCAAAAAACCTGAAAACCTTAATTCACAAAGATATATGTACTCCAGTATTCATTGCAGCATTGCTCACAGTGGCCAAGTCATGGGAAAAACCAGTGGCCTTTCATAGATGACTGGATAAAGAAATTGTACATTTACACAATGGAATACTATTGAGGGATAAGAAAGATGAAAAACAGCCAGTTGTGACAACAAGGATGGACCTTGAAACTATCTTTTTTTTTAATTTTTCTGCAGGCATTTATTTATTTTTATTGTTAAATTTATTGGGGTGACAATGATTGGTATCAATTACATTGTCTCCAGGTGTACAATTCTACATTACATTGTTTATGTATTGCATTATGAGCTCACCACACAAAATCAGCTCACTATCCATCACCATATGTTTGTTTCCCCCTCCCTATTCTCTCCACATCCAGCTCTCCCACCTACTTCCCCCCTTACCCTCAGGTAATGACTGAACCATTGACTGTGTCCATGAGTCTTTGTTTCTTTGTTTCTTTTCAGTTTTATATTCTACCTATAAGTGAGGTCATATGTTTCTTGATTCTTTCAGACTGACTTATTTTGCTTAATAAGATGTTTTCAAAGTCCATCCATGTTGTCGCAAATTGCTGTGTTTCATCTTTTCTTATTGATGAGTAGTATTCCATTGTATAAATGTACCACAACTTCTTTTTTTTTAATCTCATTCTTTTTTAATATATTTTATTTATTTATTTATTTATTTTTGACAGAGAGAGACACACACACAGAGACAGAGAGAGAACTGAACTGGGGGAGTTCCCAGCTCAGCACATGGTTCCGCCCGGGCGGGGGCCAGGACTCGATCCTCGGTCCCCAGCGCTGCAAAGTGAGCGCTCAACCCACTGAGCCATCCCGGCTTCCCCACAACTTCTTTATCCAGTCATCTATCAGAGAACACTTTGGTTGATTCCACAACGTGGCCACCGTGAACAGTGCCACGATGATCATTGGGGTACACATATCTTTTCAGATTAAGGTTTTCAGGTTTTTTGGGTAGATACCCAGGAGAGAGATTGCTGGGTCATATGGCAATTCCATTCCTAGTTTTTTGAGGAATCTCTACACTGCCTTCCATAGTGGTTGTACCAATTTCTGTTTCCATCAGCAGTGTATGAGGGTTCCTTTTTGTCCACAGCCTCTCCAGCACTTCTTATTTCTTGTCTTCTTGATCATAGCCATTATAACAGGTGTGAGGTGATATCTCATTGTGGTTTTAATTTGTATTTTCCTAATTGCTAGTGATGTTGAGCATTTTTTCACGTATCTGTCGGCTGTTTGTATGTCTTCAGGAGAGAAATGTCCGTTTAGGTCTTCTGCACATTTTTTAATTGGATCACTTGTTTTTTTGTTGTTGAGTTGTATGAGTTCTTTATATACTTTAGATATTAGCTCCTTATCAGAGGCATTTTTTGCAAATATTTTCTCCCATTTGGTTAGTTTCCTTTTTACTTTATTGATGGTATCCTTTGCTGTGTAGAAGTTTTTTAGTTTGATGTAATCCCATTCATTTATTTTTGCTTTTACTTTCCTTGCCTTTGTGGTCAAGTTCATAAAGTGCTCTCTGAACCCAAAGTCTATAAGTTTAGTGCCTTCTTCTATGCACTTTATAGTTTCAGATCTTATGTGAAGGTCCTTAATCCACTTTGAGTTAATTTTTTGGTATATGGTAACAGTTCACACAATCCAGATTCATTATTTTGCATATGGTTTTCCAATTTTCCCAGCACCGTTTAGTGAAGAGGCTTTCTTGTCCCCATTGTATATTCTCTGCTCTTTTGTCAAAGATTATCTGTCCATATATTCGTGGGTTTATTTCTGGGTTTTCAATTCTGTTCCATTGGTCTGTGTGTCTGTTTCTTTGAAAATACCAATCTGTTTTGATTATTGACACTTTGTAGTATAGACTGAAATCAGAGAGCATGATGTCTCCAGCCTTATTTATTTATTTATTTATTTATTTTTGGAGGATTGCTTTGGCGATTCAGAGGCCTTTTGTGGTTCCATATGAATGTGATAATCGTTTTTCATCTATTTCTTGAACGAATGTCTGTGGGATTTTGATGGGAATTACATTAAATCTTTATATTGTTTTGGGTAATATGGCCATTTTAACTATGTTGATTCTTCCAATCCATGAAAATGAAATATGCTTCCATTTCTTTGTATCTTCTTCAATTTCTTTTAATAGTGTCTTATAGTTTTCCATGTATAAAGTCCTTTACATTTTTTAAGTTTATTCCTAAGTATTTTATTCTTTTTGTTTTGATTGCAAATGGTATCATTTTTCTCATTTCTTATTTTCAGGTTTTGTTGTTTGTGTATAAAAATGATGTGGACTTTTGTACATCTATTTTGTATCCTGCAAATTTACTGTATACATTTATTATTTCTAACAGTTTTCTGGTGAAGTCCTTAGGGATTTCTACATAAAGGATCATGTCATCTGCAAAAAGTGACAGTTTAGATTCTTTGTTTCCAATTTGAATGCCTTTAATTTCTTTTTCCTGCCTAATGGCTCTGGCGAGGGCTTCCAGCTCTATTTAGTTGAATAGCAGTGGTGACAGGGGACATCCCTGTCTTGTTCCTGATTTTAGAAGAAAAGGCTTCAGTTTTTCCCCATCCAGTATGACATTCGCTGAGGGTTTGTTATATATGGTCTTTATTATGTTGAGGTATTTTCCTTCTATACACATTTTATTACATGTTTTAATCATAAATGGATGTTGTATCTTGTCGAATTCTTTTTCTATATTAATTAATATAATTGTATAGTTTTTCTCTTTAATTTTGTTTATGTGGTGTATTACATTGATTGATTTGAGTATGTTGAATCATTCTTGTGCTTCTGGGATGAATCTGACTTGATCATGATGTATAATCTTTTGAATGCATCATTGTATTCTATTTACTAATATTTTGTTTAGGATTATTGCATCGGTGTTCATCAAAGATAATGGTCTATAGTTGTTTTTTGTGTGTGATGTCCTTGCCAGGCTTTGGTATTAGAGTAATGTTGGCCTCATAGAATGAGTTGGGAAGTATTGCCTCTTCTTCAATTTTTTGGAAAAAATTGAGGAGGATAGATGTTATTTCCTCTTTGAATGCCTGGTAAAACTCGTTAGTGAGACCATCTGGTCCTTGACTCTTGCTTTTGGGAAGGTTTTGAATGATTGTTTCAATTTCCTTACTGTTGATTGGTATGTTTAGGTTATCCAGTTCTTCTCAGTCAATCTAGGTAGATTATATGTTTCTAAAAACTTTTCCATTTCTTATAGGTTGCAAAATTTGGTGGCATATAGGGCTTCATAGTATTTTTGCATGAATCCTTGTATTTCTGTGGTGTCAGTTGTAATTTCCCCTTTCAGTTCTAATTCAGATTATTTATGAGTCTTCTCTTTTTCCCTTGGTGAGTGTTGCCAGGGGCTTGTCGATATTATCAATTTTTTCAAAGAACCAGCTCTTTGTTGCATTAATTTTTTTCTATTTTTTTATTCTCTATTTCATTTAGTTCTGATTTAATTTTTATTATTTCCTTTCTTCTGCTAGCTTTGGATGTTCCTTTTTTTTCTTTTTCTAGTTCTTGAAGATGTGATCTTTGGTTGTTTACTTGTGATTTTTTGTTGTTGCTTAGAAAGGCCTGTAGTGATATAAATTTCCCTCTTATTACTGCTTTGGCTACATCCCAGTGATCTTGGTATGTTGTATTTTCATTGTCATTTGTTTCTATGTATTTTTTAATCTCTTCTTTTATTTCTTCTTTGATCCAGTCATGTTTTAACAACATGCTTAATCTTTGTGTATATGTGGTTTTTCCTGCTTTCTTTTTGTAGTTGATCTCCAATTTCAAAGCTTTGTAATAGGAGAATACACTTGGTATGATTTTGATCTTCTTAAATTTGCTGAGGCTAGCTAGCTTTGTGTCCCAGAATGTGGTCTATCCTTGAAAATGTTCCATGTGTACCGGAAAGAATATATAGTTCTATGTTTTAGAATGCAGTGTCCTATAAATACTAACTATATCCAGTTGCTGTAATTTATCATTTAAAGCTGATATTTCTTTATTTATTTTCTGTTTGGATGATCTGTCCATAGCTGTCAATGGGGTGTTTAAGTCCCCTACTATAATTGTGGTTTTGTCAGTTTATCCTTTTAGATCTGTTAGTAGTTGCTTTGTAAATTTTGGTGCTTCTTGGTTGGGGGTATATATATTAATAAGTGTAATATCTTCTTCTTGTATTGTCCCCTTTATCACTATGAAATGTCTATCTTTGTCTCTTATTATCGTTTTGATCCTGAAGTGTGCTTTGTCAGATATAAGTATGGCTATACCTGCTTTTCTTTGGGTACCATTTACTTGGAGTACTTTTTTCCACCCTTTCACTTTGAGTCTGTGTTTGTCCTTGTTGCTGAGGTGTGTCTCTTGTAGACGTCATAACGTTGGTTTTTGTTCTTTAATCCATTTTGCTACTCTGTGTTTTTTTATTGAGGAGTTCAGTCCATTTACATTTAGAGTGATGATTGATGCATGAGAATTTCCTGTAGCCATTTTATCTTTTGTTTTCTGGTAGCTCAGTTTTTTTTTGTTTGTTTGTTTGGGTTTTTTTTTTACTGCTTCTTTGCTCTTTTCTTCTCATTGATTAATTTAGTTTGATGGTGTTTATGATATTTTTTCTATTTTCTCTTTTTTTTATTGTTATGTGTCCCCATTCTAAGTTCTTTTTCAGTGGTTACCAGGAAGTTTATGCAAAAGAAAGCTTCATATATGCAGTGGTTCCTTTTCTTAAGGATGTTTCTTATCTCCATTCTCTTTGGAAACAAGTCTTTACTTCCTCCAATTTTTATATTTTTTGTTGGTCCAATTTATCCCTATTTACTTTTACTTTTTGTTTCAGGTCCAATCACCTCCTTCACTATTTCTTTAAATGCTGGCCTCGTGCTGAAGAATTCCTTCAGTTTTTGTATGTCTGAAAAGGTCTTTATTCCTCCTTCATATCTAAAGGAATACTTTGCTGGGTACAGAATTTCTGACTAGTAATTTTTCTCCTTTAATATTTTGAATACTTTGTTCCATTTCCTTCTGGCTTGTAGAGTTTCTGTTGAGAAATC
>PVKE010047740.1:0-11823 GCA_004027555.1 Craseonycteris thonglongyai | reverse complement strand
AAAAAAAAAAAAAAAAAAAAAAAAAAAAAAAAAAAAAAAAAAAAAAAAAAAAAAAAAGAAATGTGATTTTAAAAACAATGGGACTCTGAAATATGATTTTAAAAATCAAACAAAAACAAAAACCCTTGCTAGAGATTCCTATTAAAAAAAAAGTCTAGGGGAAGCCGGGATGGCTCAGCAGGTTAAGCGCTCGCTTTGAAGCCGTAAGGACCGAGGATCGAATCCCGGCTCTGGCCCAGGCGGACCCACATGCTGAACTGGGGTGTGCTTCCCGAATGCGGTGAGGCCTCCAGTTCAGTTCAAAAAAAGTCTTAAAACTTTTCAACCAAAGTGTTGAGGTCAGTCCTGCTGGAAACAGACCACAAGGCAAGTGGTCTTGTTAACCACACATGGTTCTTTCCAGCCTTGAAATCTCCATTTGCATAAATGACACTAGGAAGGGCAGGCATAAGATGACATTTGGACAAATGCCACTCCTCAAATGGAAAGGAATTGGCCTTAGTTATACAGAGAGAGTTTTGTGGGAGCAAAAGAATAAGGAAAATTCTAAACCCAGATTTTCAATGTGATCCTGTCTATAGAAAGTTTGACATCCCAGATGAAGAACAAGCACAAATTAAAACTAGGTGTCAAGGCCACTCTGAACATCTTTACCTTAAATGACACAAAGAGAGCAGGAAGACAAGGAAATCAATTTAAGGTGCTCAAGTTCCACATGTACATATCCACTGCTATTTGCTTCCTTTTCCTCTTTCAACATGTTGGGGAAAACATGAAGAAAGAATGACCACTGACTGAGTAAACCCTGTTCTTCACAGGGCTGCCAATGGACAAGGCTCACTTCCCAGGTGCTGATGGGGTGGAGGTGGGGGCTCTCAAAACATCAGCGACGTGGGTGGTGGGTGTCCACACTGCAGGGCCTGGCTTCCTACCTGGTGACGACTCACTGGACTTCACGATCCTGTACATGTCAAAATGGCCAAAACTGTCCCCTGATGGAGTGGTAAGGTGTTCAAAAAAGCTAGTCTGAGCAGACATATTTGGAATTAGACATTATTTTTTAAACCTTAATTGTGGGTGCAGAATTAAACAACCATTTCATGAAAACTCATGTTTTTTTAAATTTCCATAGAGGCAAGGTTTAGATTTTTAATACAATTTTTAATCTGGCCTGAAAAATATAGCTCAGTGTTCAATGATTTAACCTCCTCTGAGATACTGGAAATTAAATGGATGAAAAGCTTTAAGAAATGTGAATATAAATGTGTATGTATCCATATGCGATATGTTTGTTGGTTTGTTTGTTTGTTTTTCCACTTGCCCACGGAGGATGTTCATCCGTACTTATAAACCCTATTCCCTCTGGTGATCATTTAGTACCAAGATGACATAACCGTGGGCAAAAAAAAAAAAAAAAAGTGCAGAATTCTATACAACACAACACAACCACAGAAAAGGCCTCGGCACTTACTGTGGAGTGGCAGCGTCTTCGCTGGCTTTGCACGTAGCCCAGAGCGGCCCCAGGCGCCCTCTCTGCCCCGCGCCCTGGAGCCCTCCCGAGGAATTATCTACGCTCATCAGTGGGTGAGTGGGTGCTCTACACAGGTCAGTATGACAGCAAAGAAAGGACACGCCCAGGAGTCCCCAAAGATGTACCAACACAACACAAAGCCAAAAATGAAATGAAATGAGCCCACCGCCGCCGAGCGAAGGCCGTGTTTGGGAAGGACGTGTGAGTCCGTCAAGCTGCGTGGCGCCCGCCCCGCTGTACAGGGAAGCCCTGCACCTGCTTCTGCACGAGCAGGAACAGCACCGCCAGCAGGACGCGAGTGAGCCCCTCAAAGTGGGAAGAGGCCGCACAGCCGCAGCGGCCCGGAGACCCCAGGGTCGCGGTCACAGCCATGGTCACGGGGAGCCGCGCAGCCCGGGGCTGCGTTCTCCAGCCGGCAGCGGTGAGCCTCCTTGGCCTGCTCTCGCCTTAGGTGCTCTTCCGCTCGGAGAAAACCAGCAAGGCCTCTCCAAGTCCACCGAGCAGGAGGCTGCAAAACACGGCAAGACGTCAGCTTTGGGCTCCCGCAGCCTCACCCACATACAGAGTCAGGGGGGACACCCCCTCCTGCTGCCTCTGGGGCTATCATCCCACGTCCGGGTCGGGTCCAGGAACCATCCAGTCGTCCATTCAGAGTACACTCACCTGTGCAGTGGGCGGGGAGTGGGCTGCGAGGTGGGTTCTGATACCTTCCTACCAGGGAAGCAGGTGCGGTGCGCGTGCGCATGCGACCTGACTAGGTGGAGGTGACAGCACTTCCTAGTGCTCCCTGGGGGAAATATCGGAGGGAGGCTTCCCACAGAGCAGCCTGCCTGCTGCTTTTTGCTACAGAGCATTGATGGCTATGAAGTCATGCAGGTATCCATCATTGTCCAATTACCAAGGCGACAGTCTCTGAATATTTTTATTTCACACAGACTAGGAGAGCACTCAAAGATGAAAATACAAATGGGCACATCATGGATTTCCCACCAGAGCAGAAATAAACACTGGTTTGAAAATGAAAAAGTAGTGTTGAACCTGAAGACTATGAGAAAGAGTTGAGTATTTTAACATGCCTAATATTTCATACATCCAAAGGTCTGGACATTTTCTATTTTAAACTTCTCAGTAGACAATCTGGTATTTGTCTGAATCCCCAAAAGCACTTCCAGGGACTGGGTTGGGCCATCAATACAGGATTATGGTGGGGAAGAGCTCCCTCTGATGAAGAAATGCCCTTGTTCAGAGGTTCCAAGAGCCTTGTTAAGTCTACCCACTTCTTCCTTTCCTTTCGCATTGACCTACCCAACATCCTAATCCTCCTCTATACCCATACACAACACACACACATTCAGGCTATGGCACCGTTTTCTTTTTAATTATTATTATTATTATTATTATTATTATATTTTTGAGAAGGTGAGGGGGCCATGGCGGGAGGGCCCAGAGCAGTCTCCATAGTTGTATATCATTAGTTGTGACATGGTTTCATTCCACATAGGTGGATGTGGGGCCGTGAGGGATGGAAACTGAACTGGGGGCCTCGCCCATGGGAGGCTAGAACCTTCCCTGCTGAGCCAGTTGCACTACGATTCAGCATATGGGGTTGGCATAGGCCAGGGCTGGAAATCAAACCTCAGTCCTTGCGATTGCCAGGCAAACACTCAGCCATTGAGCTATCCCGGCATCCCCTATATTTCTAACCTCTATCTGGGATACTGAATATATGAAATGGCTTAAGCTGTGCACCTTATATTCCCAGTGAGAAATGTCACCTATGTGGGTGACTCTGTCATATAGCTACCTTGTATTGTTTACCACTTTTAGTATAGAAATGAGCGACTGAGTGTGCGAATATAAAAACAATAAACTGCGTTCAAATTACGGCTCAGGCACTTAGTAGCTGCATAAGCCTGGGACTGTTACTCAGCTTCAGCTTCCTCATCGGTACCACAGGAGAGGATCACATCTAATGGTCTTCAGGAGGCTTGGCAGATACCTGAAGCAATCTACCCCTGCGCTTGGCCTACAGCGGACAAACGCTGCAATATAATTGTTAGTCGACTGCCCTCGCGGAGGAGCAACCCATTCTGCAATGGCCCTCACAGCCGGCTTTCCAACCTCTGCTCAGAGCCTTCTAGGGAGGGCAGAGCCTGTACAAAGCAAGCCTGTCCCTAGCTGAGCAGTGCAGCCATGGGGTCCCAGCCAGTGTCTACAGGCATCTTACTGGCGGAAGCATGTGGTTCCTCTAGGACAAAGCCCTTTCTCACGCTGCCCCCACAGCTGCTGCTGCTGCTGCTTTTTAAATTTTTTTTTAAGATTTATTTTATTTTTTGACAGAGTCAGAGAGACAGACACAGAAAGAAGGGGGAGGGCCCAGAGCAGTCTCCGTAGTTGTACGTCATCAGCTCTTGACATGGTTTCATTCCACACAGGTGGGCGGGGGCCGTGTAGGGCAGGAACTGGGCTGGGGGCCTCCTGCATGGGAGGCATGCCCCCTCCAGCCAGGGTCCAAACCGGGGGCCAAGAATCAAACCGGGGGCCTCCTGCATGGGAAGCACACCTTAGTTCAGCATATGGGTCCACACGGGTCAGGGCTGGGATGCGATCCTCAGTCCTCGGGGCTTCAAAACAAGTGCTTAACCCACACAGCTGCTTCTTACAGCTTCATCTGTGGATTCAAATTCTGTTTGATGGAGCAACAGAGAATAAATGTACTTCCTCATTACCCACTTGTCAACCCTAGAGAATGGGAAATTCAATGAATCCCCTGAACCACCATCATCTCCTCTCCCTGGTGACTAAAGGTCTCTCGGCGAGGGCAGAGAGGTGCTAGTCATACAGCCAGTCACTGGGGGAAGTGGGCTGGGAGGGTGTCCCCCAACCTGGGGTAACAACTGGGGTAGAAAGGAGAGAAGCACAAGAAAGATGAACGCCTAGTATCTTAAGCTCCAACTTGGTATGCACTTTCCTCTTTTCTACAGAACTGTAGTAACAACAAGTCGATAAACTCTCTTTAACACACATTTGACTCACAGTAATGTAGCTGAAGTTGGTGTCCACACTATGAAGCACATACATTTCTGAGGACTTTCTTATATGTACAATTGTTGTTTAGAGGACTGTTTCTGTGCAAAACTGGGACATGACGCATCTGGAGTTGTCCCTGGTCTGTTCAGGACCCAGACGCTGGAGGGATGGATCTATCACCTCTTCTCTTTGGATGCAGACATGACTGAAAGGGAAGCCATTCTTTTCCTACACAGGCTCACTTCTGAAGACCTGCCTTTTCCTTTCAAGCTGACCTGCTGTTCCCTTCAGCATTCCTTAAAGAACGTATACGCCATCTCCTTAAACACCTGGGCAAGTACAGTTACCATAACCTGATTCAAGGAGGGTTTTATTTCTGCAGATGTGACTGTGTTGGGGGCGGGGGGGGGGGACTCAGTGTTTCCTACAGTTCCCACTAATCCTCCTTATTCACCAGGGAGAAGAACAGGCAATCCGCTGGTTCTCTGCCACTTCTGCCCCCCCGCCTTAGAACAATGCTGAAGTGTAATAACCTTGCATTTCATCCCTTTGACTTAGCTATTTTCTGAAACACCAAGGCAACTTAATGACTGCTAAAATGAAAACAAACCTTGGTTCAGTTTACTGTTAAGGGAGCCAGGGAGGTGAGCTTTGATGTTTTCTAAACAGCAGGAGAAGCTGACATGGGGTGCAGGAATCTTAATAGCGTTACAACTATTTAAGTCAGAGCTTTACTGAACTGTTTGCACATCTTGTAATCCCCATCATTCCTGAAATGAACAAACTTCATGTAAGTCAGTCATAAACATCAGATTGCAGAGCATATACATTCACCACTGGCTTCTGTTCCAGGGATTTATTTTCAGCATTGCTCCAGTCCTTCTCTTTCCTCGCATCAGGAGCCAAAGGCCTCATCTCAATCTTACATTTATTTATTATTGTGGTCACTCAATGAGTTCCTAGTGAGCCCACTAGACAGAGGACAGTATCCTTTTCTCAGCTGTAGGCTCAGTACTTAGTACAGCGTCCAATAAATATTTACTCAATGAATGATGTGCAAATGAAAGAGGGGCTATGTAATAAACCTGACAAGCTTGGGGTGAGGGGCGCACGGCAGGCCTGACACGCTCAGTGACCAAAAGTAACCACACAGGATGGCCTGATGACAAACCCCTAACTGGGCATGCCAATGACAGGTAGTCATGTCCCAGGCTTACAGTTTCATAGCGAAGATTAATCTTTACCATAAGTGAGCACTGTCCACTGTTCTTATGCATCTAGGATAACATGCCTTTGAAATGTCATCGTCTTCTTTTCTAGACCCCTCAAAGGCACAACTGCTGGCACCAGAGAACAAGACCACAGAGCTCATTGTTCCCTTGTTCCCTGCAGCCCATCTGTATCTGCTGTGAACGTTAATTATAAACTACCCTGTACCCGCCAATGTAAAAGAAGTGTTACTCCATTTTGCTTTTTATTCAGTCCTATAGATTTGCCCGCTTTGCTTTCTCCTGCCTCCTTAATCCATCACCAATGGATTTCATGCACTTACCTTTCTATGCTTTCTGCTTTGATTCTAATGCATGAAAGGAACTGAAAAACTGCCATTTTGGGGAGCATTTTCTCAATCCGTTGAGATCTTACTTCTGGGCATGTCCTCAAAATTTGGCTCGTAAACTTTTATGAAACTTTTCTATGGGTTTGGACATTCTTTTGTCAACAGAACTCTCATACTTGCTCCTCCCTCTCCTATCTATATTCCAAATTATTTTTGCTTTTTTCTCTTTTCTTCACCAAAATGTCTCTGCCTAATTTAATGTACCATTCCCTTGGGGACCTGCTGAGTGACAGTTTATAATCTGATAAATTTAGAAGGCCTTTCATAGCATTTAAAGAGGAGGTTTCAAATTTTTAATTCAAATGGAAAACTGATAAATTTCAGACACTGCGATCCCAGATGTGCTTTGCAGTATGTTTGGAGACGGTCCTCTTTCACTTATAATTTATTCTTCCTATAAATAGACATGGGCATTCTCCATGCAGTCCACTAAAATTAAAGGTATAAGACATCTTCACCCTAGATGGTGCAAGATCATTTTCTAAAGACTCTTGGTGTAGCGAGGTTTATGCTGGGATCGGGTTTGGGCAATCCTCATGTTGGTAACCCATAACAGCAAATGACTGGCAAAGCTAGAAGTTGATCACAAAATTCTCAGAACAAAGAGTCTGTGTTTTGGCTATTCCTTTCTCTCCTTATAGCTAAAGAATTCCAAAGAGAAGAGTGACTTTCCTAGTGTAAAAAGCATTCAAAGAAAAGGCACCGACAACTGATTCTGCTTAACAGGGATACATTTTGAATGTGTTGAATCTTCTTTGTTGACATGTTGGAATAGAGGGAATTCATATCAATACCTACCATAAAACTTGATTAATTTTTTAAAATGAATAATTTAATATTAATCTAGATATTTAAGTTGCTCAGCTTACTGTCGATTGTCTTTATAATTAACAACAAGGTCATTAGCTAGACAAGATCAGTTTCTTCTAATTAAAGACTTTAAAAGTTGACCAACATTGCATATGTTTATAACTTTTCTTGGGTATAGTATTTAGAAGGCTGGCCACTTATTCATTCAGCAAGGACTTGGTGCTAGGTGTTTAAAGGTGAATAAAGCCTGGTTGGGAAGAGCTTACAGCCAGCCAGTAGACAGGTGTGCATGCCTAATTCAGTTTGATGTGTGCTGACTGGGCTGTATACTGAGGGAGTGGGAGGACTTGGGACACTTGAGCTCCTACCTCTAGTTAGGAGATAAGCAAGTTCTTGAAATTACAAATGGCATTTTCTTCACTAATCAACTCAAACCTTAGATCTGTGATTTCCAGCTGGGGCAATTTTGCCCCGAAGGGGACATTTGGCAATATCTGGGTACATTTTTGGTTGTTACAACTGATGGGGGTACTACTGACATTGGGAGGGGGCTCAGGTTTGCTGCTGAACATCCTACAAGGCATAGGGCTGGCCCTGACAACACAGAACTACCTGGCCCAAAATGTCAGCAGTGCTGAGGGTAAGAAACCCTACTTTAGACGATGACCTAGTTTGAGCCCCTCAGCTCTTGCCCACCCAGGAAGACGGATGATGATACATACACTAATCTCCTAGGTGATAACTTCCCTGGGGCGAGAGACTGTGCCTGTAGCCTTAGAGCCCAGCAGGCACTTTTTGTGGAATGAATATACACACAAGCAAATAGATACAGGGCTGTCAGCCTGCCCAGCATCCTCCGGGGCCAGCCAGCCTGGAGGGATAGGCCATCCTGACTCAGTAGCCCACATCCACGTGAGGGCAGCCCCTCCCTCTCCTGCAACAGCTGCCACAGGGAAATGCAGGCCCAACATAGCAGCTGTTCCACATTTTCAAAAAAATCTGGAGATCTGGACTTTTATGAGAAAACAACCTGATTTCTAAATCCTAACTAATTAAAAAATTGAAAAGCAAAAACAGGAAATAATACCTATCCAAGCAAACAAAGCACCAACCTAGCCTCTGCCCCAGAGCCAAGAGCTGGTCGCGGCCTGAAAAACACCGAGTATATGGGTAATGCAGACCAACTCTGTGAGAAAGACAGAAAATCTGAAATATGGTCTGACTCTCCTCTTCTGGTGGTTCACTTTGTGGTTGGAAAATTCTTGGAGGCTGAAAACATAGCATCCTTAAACTTACCGGTAAGTCTCAAAAATCAGGAAATTCCAAAGTCAAGGTTCCTTTTGCAATAATCACACATGCAGTTTCTTTGATTTGGGTACACACAGCCTTTCCCTCCATTTCGTTTGAAGCATCCCACAGAGTTCACAAGTTGTGAAACAGCCTGGAGACGTGGCTTCGTACGGATTTCTGCTGCAACATTCAGACCACGTGCCTCCTATGAGAGCGCCATCTCACATTTCTCACACTCAGTTCAACACCTGGGTCATTGTTGTTGTTGTTGTTTTTTTAGTGCACTCTGAAATTCTATACAACATATAGGCTTATTTGTAAGAAAGAAAAATACTGTCAAGAATTTAGAATGTCACTATGAAGGTTAAGACACCAACCACAGTGTGGGGAACAGTCTCAAGCATGTACTAGAGTATCTGGGTAGTTAGGTTTTTGGATGCCAGAGTCTGCTCGCCATTTATGTCATGCCTGCCCTTAAGGACTGGAGCAGAGAAAGGAGGAGGAAGCATGGGATTAGCTCACTGCCCCTTAGCCTCAACTCTGGTTACAAATCATTGTCCCACCATCAGCACCTCCTGCCCCTCCAGGCTTCCCTGTGCTCCTGGGGCAAGAAGTGCCAAATCCTCTTCCACCCACAGAATAGCTAAACCTGTCCCTTCTGCATAAGGTACAGTTTCAAACCAGTGGCAAGGCCCCTGATCACCTCAGTCTCTCCTTCTCCTTCAACCTTCACATTCATGGTACATTCCATTACTATCCTATCCCACACATTATCTTTACGATGTCCCTTTCCCCTAAAACTCCTTGAGGGATGAGTGATATCTTATGCTTTCTTTCTTTCTTTTTTTTTTAAGATTTATTTTTTATTGTTTGAGAGGTGAGGGGGGAGAGGGACAGCGAAGGAGAGAGACAGAGAGAGAGAGAAGTGGGGAGGGCCCAGAGCAGGCTCCATAGCTGTACATTATTAGTTGTGACATGGTTTCATTCCACACAGGTGGGTGTGGGGCCGCGAGGGACAAGAAGTGAACTGGGGCCTCTCGCATGGGAGGCGAGAACCTTCACCACTGTGATATCCCAGTGGTTACCAGTTGTGCCACTGTTCAGCATACGGGGTTGCACAGGCAGGGCCAGGAATCCAACCCCAGACCTTGTAGTTGTAAGGCAAGCGCTCAACCAGTGAGCTATCCCGGCATCTCTCTTACGCTTCTTAATGACTTCCATATACCTTGCACATAGCAGTCATTCAATAAATATTTTTAGCTGACTGATAGAATTATAGCTTATAGTATTTTTAGAAATCTAAGACAATGAGATCTCTTCCCAAAAATGTTCCACTGAAACTCTTAGTTCACTATGTCAGCCCCTTGTCCTGGGTAACTCTCCTTCCGTTTGCTGTCAAATCATCCCGATGCTCTTCACAGATGATCACAATGGTGGGAGGAGGAACATTTAGGCCAGATTTTTTCCCTGCTCCCTAAGACCCGCCTCTACCTAGATACAATCTACACTGCTCATAAATCCTTGGTGCTTCCTGAATCAGTTGGTTATGGTTATGGCAGGTTATGGGGTCTATGGGGTCTTCAGACCTGGTTTTGAATCCTGGTTCAATCAACCAGTAGCTCTAAATCTTGGGGAAAAATGCTTAAATGTCTTTGGACCTCAGTTCATCTTTAAAATGGGGATAACTTAGAAGGTTGTTATGAAACTCAGTGAGATAATATTAATGTAAAAATGTTTGAAACAAGGGATGCTGGTATGGCTCAGCAGTTGCGCGCTTGCCTCACAATTGCAAGGTCTGGGGTTCAATTCCCGGCCCTGGCCCATGCAAACCCATATACTGAACTGCAGTGCAACTGGTAAGCACTGGGATGTCACAGTGGTGAAAGTTCTCACGTCCAAATGGGGAGGCCCCTGGTTCAGTTCCCATCCTGTGAGGCACCATATCCACCTGTGTGGAATGAAACCATGTCACAACTAATGATGTACAACTATGGAGACTGCTCTGGGCCTTCCCCTTTCTCTCTTTCTCTCCCCTTCTCTAAAACAATAAAATAAACATTAAAACATTTTTTTAAAAATAGTAGTTGCTCAATAAATAATTAATTATTATTATTAAAAGGAAGAGGAAGAGAGACCAGGAAGAGGAAGGAGAAGAGGAGGGTATAAAAATATTTCTTAACTTTTCTTTTTGTTCCATTTTTCTTCTTGGGACCAGAAATGCCCCCCATTAGTGGCTCTCAAGAGAGGATGAACATCTCTTTTTCTGAATGCTGTGAGGAAAAGAGTCATTTCTGTCCATCTGGGATACTTCAGATATGGACCCACCTTCAGGCAGGGAGATGAGCAACTATAGACACCACAGGGTCAGCAATTTTCCAAATTTACTCAAGACTGGTTCCTGACACGTGTTAGGCCCTTGGTAAATATGCTTACTGTACCCCTGCCAACCCAACACCATATGGGATGCAAAGTCACCTCCTGGACTTCCTCATCATAGTATTCACAGAATCTGGTTCTGCCCCTACATTTATCCTGCAGGAATCTCTTACTGACACTTAAAAACAACACCATTGTTTGTGTAGCTACTATAGCACCAGGGGATTATTCAGAAGTCCTAGGAGATGGGAGGCTGCCATGTACCCCCAGGTACCAGCACCAGCCTCCACAAACCAGCACTGAGGTCCTTGAGTCAAACAGGTGACAGACAACTCTATAGGTTCCACTTGCAAACAAATGCAAAAAATCCCAACTCTTAGGATTGCTCTCATCCCAAGCATGAGAAAAACTACTGATTTTCTAGAACTATGCCTTATTTGAGCAAAGCTAAGCAACAATATGCTTTTTCTTTCCATAATACTGCCCCCCAAAATGTAAAACCTATTCTAAACCTTGTCTGTACCCCAATTTTGGAGTGCCATTCCAGGGGTTGGGGGCGGGGGCGGGGTAGAGGTATTGGCCAAACAACACATCAAAACTGGATTAGAAATAAGCATTCTGGTAAAGTGGCCTTAGGCTTGTTTTCATTCCCAAAACAAAGGCTAGAGGACCAGTAAGCAGCCACAACAAACATGAATTCTTCTCTATAATGTGCTGCATTAGTGATCAGGACAGGCAACAGGCAGCTGTCACGTGAAAGGACAGCTGTGTGTCACCCGGATAGCATCCCACAGGCTGGGCGCAGACCCAGCAAGGGCTAAACCATTTCTGGGTAATGAGGAAAGCACCATTCAATGTGGTTTCATTTTGGAGACAAAAGAGCCCACTCATTGGCATGTACATCCCTGAACCAAACATGGCATCTTTCTCACCATGAAACCAAATTGTTATGACTTGTGGCAGGTGGCAATAAGAGTAGAAGGTGACAGACCTTGACTTTTACTTGATGCATTTCTGTATTGTTTTAAACATCTCATAAATTGAATGTATTACTATACAGTTTTAAAATACATAAGTAAATTAATATACCCTCCAAATGAAGCATGCCCATTGATAAGGGAAACAACAAGCAGTTGTAAGAGTTTAAATTCATCATGACCCTCCCCCC